>JARHVA010001162.1:1462500-1745000 GCA_037957365.1 Torreya grandis
CAAAGCTCATTTAGAATGGAGGTGTCAAATCTTACAAAGCAAGTAAGAATACAAACAAACCACTAAGGCAAACTTTCTTATTCTCTGCATATATTCACCCAACATAGCTATAAACATATTCAAACCCTCACACCAGTCCCTAGCCACCTCAATCACTCTCAATTTGGTATTTTCACATTCTCATTACACTATTTCATAAAGCACATCAAGTGGGATAACTATATATGGCTTGATCCCTCTTTGGAGTATTGATATGTAGGTAGCATTCCCCACAAGGGGTGTGGATACATGTTTAGTGAATCTAACACACACTAACCCCCCTTCTTTCTCAAGTTTTATCAAGCATAATGAAGGTCTAGGGTTTCAATATTGAATCAACTCTATAAAGATCTCTATTGACATTCAATGCTCAACATTTCATAGGTAGGCTCACATAGGGACAATGAACAAAACCCAAAAAACTTAGATCTCTATGAAAAATTTGGACAAGAGCAGCAGGAGTGGACTATAACATCAAACCTTGAAGTGTCCTATTTTTATCACTCCTATCCATTCACTAAATGAAAGCCAAATTCTAATTTGTGACACTGTCCTAGTCCTACACAGCTAGTTTCAACCTCTGTTTCAGTCTAGTTTTAAGCTAACTTATATTTTTACTTATTTATTTCTATTTTTAGAAAGTTTTAAAAAGACACAATAAATTATACAAATTAGTACTATGATTATTGAAATATTATTTAATAATTTATTATTCTAGACCCTTAACTAAATTAGGAACAAAATTCCATTATTTCCAAAATTGTTAAATCATTTGGTGAACTTGACTTCATTCACACATAAAAACCCTAGGGAAAATTCCTTATTTTTTCCAAATTTTTTCTATTTTTTTAAATATTTAAATCATAATTTTATATTTAAATTTTTAAATTTACCTTAGTAATTTTAGAAAAAAATTCTTTCAAACCCTAGTTTCCTATAGTAGGTCCTAGTATTTTCCTGATCTTTTCTGCATATTTAAATAAAAAATTCACATTTAATTTTTAAATTTACTTTAGTAATTTTAAAAATAATTTATTTCAAAACCTATTTTCCTATACTAGGTCCCAATATTTTTCTAGTATTTTTTTTTATTTTTCTTGCATTTTTAAATCAGAATTTCCTAGTTAATTTTTAAAAATTTACCATAGTAATTTTGAAAAATTATCTCTCAAACCATAGTTGAATTTACTAGGTCCCTTTATTTCTTGAGGTATCACCTTATATGTTTGTGAGCTTCATATACTTTTTATGCATGTTGTGTAGACTAATTACCCAATGATTAGCAGATTCACCAATCTGATTAAACATTAATTGTCAACCATGTGTGCGTAAGCTTTTCAAGAGTGTCGGCACTATATATGCATTAATGATTCAAAAATCAACTTGCTTTTCCAATTATAGTACAATAAATTTATGCTAAATTTACTATATATATTATGAAATTGTTGTGATAGAATTATAGAACTATTCCACACTTATGTATCACACATACATCACACTTATATAATCAAACTTAATAGCAAAATTAACTTACACAACACACTAATAATTAAATAGGGTCAAGATCTTCATAGTAATGCATTCTGAGGGGGCCCTTCCTCATTTACAATTGAGCTCTAATCCTTTTTCAAGAGAATTCACAAACTTCTTACAAACTCAACTTTCTCATTACTTAATTCTAGATAAAAAGGATATAGTAAAAACTTCTGCTATTATTTCCTCAAAATTATCTAACTCCTAATATAATCTAGGTTTTGCCTTTAAATATAAAAGGTAGTTAATTAAATCTTAACCAAAAACACTAAACTAGAAAAGAATACAAATACTTAGAAATTACCCCAGTCAACCTTCAAGTAGTTAGTAATCAAAGTTACTTATTTTAGGTTTGATTGGGTTAGAGACAAGGCATACTATTTTGTTATTTTATTTTCTTTTATCTTTTCTCATTATCCTTGTCTTTACCATCCTTGGTAGCACATCCAATCTCTCCTTGCATATAAGGAATCTATACAATAATTATGACTCTTCCCAATCATTCATTTGGTTTCCCAAGATAGTTGGATATGTCTATAAGGTCTCCTCAATAATGTCTCTACTTTGCATAGTGAATGTAGGAACTTTTTAGTAGCTACAAATAACCTATAGGTGAAACCTTGAATTCCTGTGGGCATTTTATAATGGTTGTAGGCAACCTATAGGTGGATCCTATAGTTGTTGTGGGCACTCTGTAGTGGCTACAAACAATCTATAGGTGAAGCCTACAGTTTTTATGGGTATTTTATAGTGGCTATAGGCAACTTATAGGTGAATCTTACAGTTACTATGGGCACTCTATAGTGGCTATAAGCAACCTATAGGTGAAGCCCATAGTTGCTATGGGCATTCTATAGAAGCTATGGCTATAGCAAGAATCTATAGATTTACATGAACCTTCAAATTCTTGTTAGATAAAGTCACACCAATATAATTCAATCAAGGAAAATCATCAATATTTCATAACACACACACACACACACACACACACACACACATTAATGAACATACAATATCATAACTTCATTCATTTGCATTAGTGATGGATAGTTATAGTGTTGTCTATAAGGTCTTATGCTCAAATTTTATGGGCAAGATAAGTTTATTTCCATAGACCAACTCATATGGAGTGAAGCCTATAGTGGTCTTCTATGTGATTCTATAAGTCCACATAACTTCAGAAAGCCTAGCCTCCCAATCCTTACGAGACAGACTAATAGTCTTTGTCAGAATATTTTCTAACTCTTTGTTGGTGACTTCTACCTATCCATTAGAATGTAGATGATATGGAGTTGATTTCTTATGCATAATCTCATATTAATACACTAAGCATATAATTAAATTAGCAGTGAATTAGGGTCCCTAATCAGTGACTATCTCACATGGCACACGATATTGATTAAATATTTCTTCATAGAGGAAAGCTACCGCCTTCTCATCCCTGACATGTGTAAGATCCTTGAATTCTACCTATTTATTGACATAGTTAGTACAAAGAAGGATGTACTCTTTTTTATTTAATTTGGGATTAAAAGGTCCTACAAAGTCTAGGCTCCACTTTTCAAATAGTTCAAACACCATCTAAGGCTGCAAAGGTATTTCATCTACACATGTGGGTCTTGCCATACATTCAAATTTATCATAATGTGCTATATATCTTATTACATCTTTATGGAGTGAGGGAAAATAGTATCCTGTATTCAAAATTTTGACTGGTGTACACTTGGCTACAAAGTGTCCTCCACAGGGTTCATCATGGTAGGCTTTGAGGATATCTAAAACTTAATTTTCTCTAAGACATCTTTTGATGATAGAATCAGACCCAATATAGAAAAGGAATCCAAACAACCATGAATATTTATCACTTTTGTGAATCAATGCTCTCCTTTGTTTGGAGAGGAAGTGTTATGGAAGTAACCCTGTGACAAGGTAGTTAGCAATATCAGCATACCAGGGTGTGGTAAGGGTGAGAGAGAATAAGTTCTCACCTAGAAATGAGTCATCCACTATGGTATCCTCTTTAAGAGTTTGTAAGTGTGATAAAAATTTAGCCTCTACATTGTCCTTGTCAGGCTTATCAATAATGGTGATATCAAATTCCTATAATAAAAGCAACCATTTTATCACTCTAGCTAGAACAACTACTTTGTTCATAAGGTACCAAATGGCTGTATGTTTTGTATGAAAAAAAATTGATACCCTGTGATGTAGTGATGGAACTTGTTGATATCATAAACTACCACCAAGAACTCTTTTTTAGTAATCATGTAATTTAATGCTACTGCCTGTAGGTTTTTACTTATAAAATAGATGACATAATTGAGTGCTTCTTATTTTTGGCTGAGCACAGTTATGAGGGTAGTATCTAAAGCATCTATGTGAATGTGGAATTGAAGATTCCAATTAGGACCCCATAGAATAGGGGCCGTGGTCAATAGTTCTTTCAATTATTCGAAGGCTATATCACAAGCAGGCATTTATAGAAATTTAGCATCTTTATCTAGAAGGGTGAAAAATGGTGTTGCACTTTACTAAAATTATTGATGAATCTCCTATAGTAACTATCATGTCATAAAAAACTCCTAACATCTTTCTATTTTTGAAGAACAGGTAGGTTTTTGATGATGCTAATTTTTGCAAGGTCAACATTAATTCCTACAGCAGATACATGGTGGCCCATGCTAATACCTTATATCATAAGCATGTAGAATTTATTATGGATAAGAGATATATGTTGATCTTGACATCATTGTAACACTTTTTCCAAGGTGTTGAGTGATTCATCAAATGTCTCTCTATAGACAGTGAAGTCATCCATATATATATATTTCAACACATTTGTTGGCCATATCTATAAAGATACTCATAACAACCCTTTAGAATGTAGCTAGAGCATTACATAGCCCAAAGGGTAATATAACATAAGCATAAGTACCCTATGGACAAGTAAAGGTGGTATTTTTTTAGTCTTTAGGAGCAATTCTAATTTGGTTGTAACCACTGAAGCCATCTAGAAAAGTAAAATATTTCTTCCCTGATAGTGTGTCCAACACTTGATCAATGAAGGGTAGAGGAAAGTGATCCTTCCTGGTTGCTATGTTGAGTTCCCTGTAATCAATGCATACACACCATTCTCTTTTTTTATTTGGTACAATTATTAAAGGTGTCACCCATTCAATGTTAGACATAGGATATATAAATCCAATAATCAAAATTTTTTATGATTCCCTTTTGATGATTTCCCAAAGAATTAGATTCATCCTACATTGTGGTTGTATGATTGGTTGATATTCTTCTTTGATGTAAATATGATGTGTGTGTGTTTTGGGGTTGATTCCTTATATATCCTCATAATCTCATGTAAAATCATATTGGTTAGCATGCAACATGGTGACTAGGCACTTTTCCTCGTTTAATTCCAACTTGCTATTAATAAGCAATGTTTTCCATGAAAAGATTTAAATTTGTTGTGAGAGTGCTTTCACTATTTACATATTGCTAATGGATTTGGTTTGGATTTAGCTATGAAGCAACAATTGATGGAATGTTTCTTGTACATATGCATCAAAATTATCCAATTCCTAGAAGGTAGAAAATGGGCACTCAATACTTTGCAAATGGTTGAAATCTATAGAACGAGTTTGGTAACTATGCTAAAGAATATTAAATAGAATGGTATCTTATTCTTGATCAACCAATGTGCATGCATGGTCCATGGTAAATAAAAAAATCAAGGAAGGTTGATCTACATCCTCTTCTTTAGTCCATAATGTAGGCTCTAATGAAAAAATTGGCTATGCTGGGGGATAAAGAACCAGCTAATGAATGTGACGTCCATTGGATATCATCATGTTACTTGTTCTACAAATAATAAATGCATATATTATGCCAAGCCAAGGTCATACCAAGATAAGGAGGTATCCACCCAAATTAAACTTAGGTTACAACATAAAGAAATATACAAGATACTCCCAAGAATCTATAGTAATGGCAAGATCTTTAATGATTCTCTCTAGTCTGAATGTAGATGTATCAACCATTTACAACATTGTAGATTTGGGATGAATATTATTCAACTATAATTTGTGCATTGTTTTAGTTATCATCACATTTATTATATCCCCTAGGTCGATCGATGTGTTGGATAACTGTTGGTCATAGAGTTAGATTATTACTACCAGGCATCCATGATCTAAATACTTCTTTGGTAGGGTATTCCCTATCATGATGTCTGTTAGCTGGCCAATCACATACACAGTATTGGGATCTTTTTTCTTTCTTCTTAGTTTCCACAAATAGAGGTCTTTAATAGCTTTGGAATATATGGGTACATCTTTAATGGTTTAAAATAGAGGGGTTTTAATGCAAAAGTTCTTAATCTATCCCATGAAATCAAACTCAAGTTTAATTGTATGGTATTGAAGGTTGAGGCATTCTAGAAATAGTAGGGTTGTTTCATCAATAGCTTTATGTGTTGGTTCAAATAGTTCTTGAGGTGATGGAAGTGGGTTAGCATGTTCTTCTAGGGTTTTATGATCTAACTCCCTCATTATGGGTGGCACTAGGGGTGGTAATATCTTCCCTGAATGGAGGTGAACTTCACTGATGTTCATTGCATATACAGGGTACTAAATAGGCTCAGTGTTCAAGGTAAATTACACCAACTTATTTGTAGGATTCTATATGGGTTAGGTAAGTATCTAGTTAGGCATGGGTGTAGTCTATGTATTGGGCATAAGAGCAGGAGTTTTTTATTTCTATTATGTAGGACATCCTCTTGGAGAGATACCCCATGGTTGATTAGGTCTCTAGGGTGTTGCCACTAGTTTGTGAAGGGTGGGCCTTGGGGTGGTTGCCAAGCTTGCATCCAAGATGGGGATACATTTTGTGAAGGATACCAAGAGGTGGTGGGGTAACTTGCTTGAGGTGGCTACCATCTAGAATTAAGAGGTGGAATATTCATCCAAGGGCTAGTCCAATTGGGAGTAGAATTTGCAAATTGTGAATTAAAGGATGTGGAATTTGAAAAAGGTGGATTTTGTCCCATGCCTTGATAAGGTGGTCATTTAACCCATGGCCTTCTTTATACAATATAGAAAACCTGATCACCATCTCCTTCTATAGTGTATATCTCTACCATTTCTAATTATTTAGCTGTTATGTGAACTAATTTAGCTTGAACCTTATGACATCTATAATCAGCCTTTTTCTTCATACAGTTTGGATAGTAAATGGTCAAGGCTTGATCCAAAGTTGCTTGCTTTTGTCTTGAGTATAGGCTATCCAATTGGGTGGTCAAATGGATAATGATAACCTATTTCATCTCTTGTAATAAGTTACTAACCTTAGTTTTTGATAGGCCATTTACATATACCAATGGGAGCTTGCTGCCCCTGACATTATTTATTATAGATCTAGAATAATTCTTGCTCAGCTCTTTGATATCTAAAAATGGTAGGTGAGAAATATCCCTTACACTAATTAGGTCCAAGGCTTTTAGATAATCTTCTCTGACTCCTTTCAAGAAGATGAGTTTCAAAGGTTCTTCTCCAAGTGCGCTTTTTTTTAATTTTTATACACTGAACATGAACCATTCAACATAATCCTCTAAGGATTCATCCCCCTCCTGAGTCATTATGAAGATGCCATTTCTTCTATAACTTCTTCCTCTTACATATTCCTGATACTTAACCAAAAATTTATTTTTCATGTCCTCCCAAGTGCAGATCAAATTAATACCCAGTCCCATAAACCAGTGAAGTGTTGAGTATTTGAGAGTAGCCAAAAGAGTTTAATTTTCGTGTATCATGCTTGTAGTCATAGATTTTATAGAGGATATTAAATTCTAACAAGAATGTTTTTGGGTCTTTTGATAATGTACCTCTAAAATTGGGCAAGTTTGAGGGTGGGATGTTTTTCATTTGTGTTATGTGTGTTGCATATGGAATAATAAATTCAAAAGTAGCTTTGTCTAGAGTCCCATCATCTTCCATAAAGTCTCCTCTACTCATGATGAATTTTCATATGATATGGATACCAAAGGTACTTAAGATCTCATTCTCATACTCTATGTTAATTCTTTGGTTAGTATGATAATTAATGTTTATCTAATGATCCTTAGTCTTCTTACTAAATGAAGGGTCTGAAGATTCTTTTGAGCTTTCTTTGATTTGATCAAGAAAGACTTGATGAAATGTTGTAAATATATTACTTTATAGAGTGTCTGGTTCATGTAGTTCTTCTCCTTCATTCCTTCATAACATTTTAGCTAATGCTTCTTCTACTTCTATTTCCTTTCTCAGAGCCAATAATGCTTCTTTTACAAGTTGCTTCCTTTAGTTTGTAGTGTCATCTTCTTTGAGAGCCTTCTAACTTATGTTATATTCTTCAATAGGGTTCTTAGTTGCTACAGGTATTTGTGGTTCTTTCCCAATAGAAACTTGTGGCTTGTTTGGCAAGAATATCCCTCAAGAATCTCTTTCTCTCTGCATAAATTTTATGCCACTCCTTCATTTGTCATATCCCTTCTTTCATAGAGTTAGTTGTTTTTCATTTTCATGTGTTTCAAAAGAGGTTGTTTCAGACCAAATTTTAAAAAAATGCAAAAATAAAATAATAATGAAATAAAAAAAATAGGAATTGAAATTTACTACTAAAACTAGGAAAATTTATTCTAGAAAGCAAGAAAATTTAAAGCACACTTTGTCAAAAATAAATCACTTTTGCAAAAAATAAGCTATATAAACAAGAGGTAAGTAACTTATGCACTATTTGCTTCTAGAAACTTAGACATCTGGCATAAGACACCATAGTGCCCTCACTCAACTTACCTAACTGGAACTATATGTCTAGGAACTTAGACATCTGGCATCAGACATCACAGTGTCCTGACTCGACTTGCTCAATTCGGTAGAATAGTGTATTAACCAAAAAGAAAATTTTAATGATTGATTTTAGAAATAATAATTGACATCCTACCAAAAAATGGTGTCAAAATGTTGTGTAGACTAATTACATAATGATTATTATATTCACCAGTCTGATTAAACATTAATTGTCAACCCTAGTTGCATAAGCTTTTCAAGAGTGTCAACACTATATATGCATTACTGATTCAAAAATCAACTTGATTTTCTAGTTGTACTAAAATAAATTTATGTTGAATTTACCAGATAAATATATTATGAAATTCCTATGAAAAAATTATAGAACTATTCCATACTTATGTATCACACATGCATCACACTTATTTAATCAAACTTAAAAGTAAAATCAACTTACAAAACACACATAATTAAAGAGGGTCAGGATATTCATAAAAAATCATTCTAAGGGGGTCCTTCCTCATTCAAAAATAAGCTCCAATGTCAGGATATTCATAAAAAATCATTCTAAGGGGGTCCTTCCTCATTCAAAAATAAGCTCCAATCCTTTTATGAGAGAATTCACTAGCTTCTTACAAATTCAACTTTCTCATTACTCAATTCTGGATACAAAGGATATAGTAAAAACTTCTACTATTATTTCCTCAAAATTATCTAACTCCTAATCTAATCTAGGTTCTACCTTTAAATACAAAAGGTGGTTTATTAACTCTTAACCAAAAATACCAAACTAGGAAATAATACAAATACTTAAAAACTACCCTAGTCAACCTTTAATTAATTAGTAACTGAAGTTACTTGTTTTAGGTTTGACTGGGTTAGAGACAAGGCATACTATTTTTATATTTTATTTCCTTTTGTCTTTTCTCATTATCCTTGTCTCATTATGCTATAAGCAGCCTGTAGGTGAAACCTTTAGTTTATATAGGCATTCTATAATGGATTCAAGAAACCTAGAGGTGGAGCCTATTGTTATTGTGGGCACTCTATAGTGGCTACAAGCAATTTGTAGATGAAGCTTATAGTTATTGTGGGTATTCTATAGTGGATGTAGGAAACCTATAAGTGAATCTTATAGTTATTGTGGGCACTCTATAGTGGTTGTAGGCAACCTATAGGTGAAGCCCATAGTTGCTATGGGTAGCCTATAAAAGCTATGGCTTTAGCAAGAATTTGTGTCTTTACATGACCCTTAAAATTCTTGTTAGATAAAGTCACACCAATATAATTCAATCAAGGAAAAACATTAATAATTCATAACATAACACACGTGCATGCACACACACATATTAATGAACATATAAAGTCATAAATTCATTCATTCATTTGCATTAGGGACAGATAGTTATGAGATTTACATGGAAAAGGATAAAGACTAAGCATAGATGAGGATATAATAGTAAGCAATTAGTGGCCTCATCAATGCATATTCTAGTTTTCTTTTTTTAGGACTTTATATTTCCTATACTCATTACTTTCCTTCCATTGCATTTTTCTTATTACAACTTATTGCAAAAAAAATCAATCTATTTTCAATTTGTTTTTCTACATTAATAGTGGCCCAATATACCAGTTTTGATGAAACTGATAAGAGGAAACTTGAAGACCTTTTAACTAAACATCCTAATATGCAAGATGCCATGATTAAAATAATACAATAAGAACAATAAAAAGTGAACAATGGTCAATCTTATCAAACCACAGAGCAACCAGTTACAAATGAAACTATGGGGGAAACTATGTGTCAACAACCCCTATAGCATCTCAACCTTCCTATGAGGCACCACCAATTATGAATATTACATATTTGTCTCCCAATATGGTTGATCTTTTTTAAGAGATAAAATCTCTTCAATCCAAGGTGCTACATATTGATCAAGGTGCCTCTAGACCTAGACAAGCCTTGTGTTCTTTTTCTCTAATTGATAGACCATTGGCACATCATATTTCTTCTACACCCTTGCCACCAGGTTTTATTTAACCTAATCTCAATCTATATGATGGAAAGGGTGATATAGAAACACACTTGAGATATTTTCATGTAACATGCTTGGACTATGTGCTAAATGACTATTACTAACCAAGCTATTTCCATGGAGTTTAAAGGATTATGCTCTACAATGGTTTTTTAGTCTATCGAATCAGTTAGTCAACACATTCAATCTTTAGTTGACTTGTTCCTAGATTATTTCAGCATTAACATAGGTGACAATGTTTGTTATGCCCAAATTACATGATATAAACAAAGCTCAAATGAGCATCTCACAGATTATGTTATTTGATATAAGACTATCTTGGATCAAATGACTAGCCCCATGGCTGATCAAGAATTATAGAATATATTCAAATGGAGTCTTTTTCCAAATTTACATGAGTCAATAATTCTCAAAAGGTTCTCTTCTTTCATCGAGTTATTTCATACATTAAAGGAAAGGGAAGTCAAATTAATTTCAATGGGCAAACTCAAGTACACAAGCATCTCTAAAACAACAAACAAGAGTAACAACAAAGTCCCATATAAAGTAAAGCTTAATAATAGTAAAAGTCAAAATCAACCTATAGTTAATGTGGCTTTAGATTCCCCTCAACAAGTGGTTTTATCAACACCTCCTTGATGAACTTTTACTAATCTACCAGTATCTTCGGCTAGAGTCTTATAGTAGCTATTGGAATGTAACATGATATCTCTTCCTTCCATTTGAGAAGTTGATCTAACAAAGCCTCTTCCATGGGGATATTATTATAATGAATTTTGTGAGTTTCATAGAGCACCATGAAAAACAAAAAATATATGCATTAGTTTGAAACACAAGATACATGACTTGATAGATGGCAATGTTATTTATCTTGGCACTCTAGTTGAGCCTCCTTAGGCAAATTAAACATAGGACAAAGCTTTGAAAATCTTCTCAAATTATTTATCACAACATTATAAATAATAAATAGGGGTTAAATTAGGTATTCACCATGCATATCATGCACATCATCCACTAACTACATATCAGGCACCTTCTGTTAATTCACATCCTTTAAACAACATGATTGGTCTGTATAATTTCAAAGTTCTAGCTAGACCTTCCATCTCCTTCTCAAAGCAAGAGATAGTTGAGGATGGTTTAGATTACCATACACTCTTTATCAAAGCTTACTTTAATCATCATCCCATTCATAGTATTTTCATAGATAATGGATCCAGTGTGAACATGTGCACTTTGACATTACTGTAGCATTTGGCATATTCAAAGCAAAATATTACCCTAATGAACATAGTTATCAATGAATTTAGTGTGCACATACAAATTTTATTGGATGAGATTATACTTCCTTTATAGGTTGGTCCAACACATGTGGCCACACCATTTACTATTGTTCCTAGTGTAGGAGTTTTTGATATGTTACTTAGTCAACCATGGATTCATAAATTTCAAACACTACCTTCTACAATTCATAGATGTATGAAATTCATTCATGTTAATCAGGTTATTATAGTTGGTGGAGTTCCATATGAGTTACAACTCCCCACTTCAGAGCCATCTCCTACTTTGCAATCACTAGTTTTAGCTTCTCCACTAGTTATAGTTCTTCCTCTAGTTTAGATTTAAACACAATCAAGGCCTTCCTCACCAACACAAAGAGTTCATACACATCCATAGAAGCCTCTTTGAGAGCAACCATAGTTTCAAGACTCTAGATAGTTTATATTTATAGTGTTCACAACCAAGGCAATATCATTGAGGTATCATGTCTCTACTCATAAAGCACATGTTCAAAGAGCTTCTCTTACTACTAGATGGGTCCCTAAGATCCCTATAGTTGCATCCACTTCTCAGAGTTATAGGAGGACCCCATAGTTATTTTTTACTATAGATATTTTAGATCATTTACAACATACACAACTTTTAGAGTCATAATCTCAACCATTCCATCGTGCTTCATGATCATGCATGATCCCTTTCCTTGATACAGGAAACCATGATAGGGAGTCTTTCATGAGACTCATCAATTAGTATTATTTCTTCCTAGTCTTTCTTATACATAGTCTCCTAATGCTTGATTTTACATAGCTTCTTTTTAATTAATTATACATAGTGTTTTTATGATTGATTGTACATAAATAATAACTCAAAATAACAAAAACAATACAAAATTTCAAAATCCAAAAACATTCAAATAATTAAAAAAAATCAAAAACATTTCAATTATATGCATTATCCATGCTTTATATTTATAGTACCATGCTAGACTTACATTTGATATTTTATGCTATTGTTTATAAATTTATCTACATTACCATGCTTCACTTGATCTTCTTTGAGTGTGTGTAGTGACATTTAGATCCTTGATTGCTTTACTCTACCCATTAAGGGGGCATCCTACTTCTACATTTGAGACATACATCGACATATCTACCCACCAAGGGCATCTACATGACTACACCATCTAGGTTATGTCATTCCTAAACCACACACTCTAGTTATAATGATGATGTATAGTACTTACTGGCTTACACAAATTACTCTATCAATACTCAATAGTATATAGCACTTGTGTATTTCTTAGTATATACCTAGTCTTGTACTACATGTTTTACATACTTTCACTTCTTGCTTTGATTAGTTAGATGTTATTATATTTCTAGCATATTACATGCTTTCCATCCTTGATTTGCATAGCTAGATGTGATTACATTTCTTAGTTCCTATTTTGCTTCTTGTATGTGATGCATGTGCCTTAGGACATTTGCCAATGTCCTTTACCTGTACTCTTCTATGTGATTGTGGCCCTCATGCCAACCTTGATTGTTTCTAATTGTATGTGTATGTGGCATTTGAACATGCCTTGTATGCTTAATTTCTAGTTTGAGTGACATATGCCCATGTCCTTTGTTTTCTTTGCCCCTTGGCCACTTTTGTGTGATTCTTGTTTCTTGTCTGGTGTGTTTGTTACTTATTTGCTTCTCAATTATTTACAATGCCATGATCCACATCATGTATTATCTTGCTTTCTTGGATTCCATGATGGACATCATGCTCTATCCCTCCTTGAAAACTAACAACTAACAACTAAAAACTAACAACTAACAACTAAAAACTAACAACTAAAAACTAACAACTAACAACTAGAAACTAACAACCAACAACTAATAACTAACAACTAACAACTAATAACTAACAACTAACAACTAACAACTAACAACTAAAAAATAATAACTAACAACTAACATTTCTATTTTTTGTTTAGTAGATTGCACATGCTATTACGTTATTATATCTATCTAGGCATACCCCTATTGATCTAACAATATCCAATACAAACTATGTTATATCTTGAGACATATTTTTGATTATCATTGCTATATCATGTATTTTGTAGCATAACACACTTATAAGAATCTTTATTTTGAGGGTAGTCATTATAGGGACTCCATTCCTACCCTTAGAAGAGGGTGAAACAAATAAGAGTTTTATCATAGAGATCAGAGCCTCCTATTAATCAAAAATTAGTTTTTAGAAAACTCAGAACATCAATTAGAGATCAAACTAGGCAGAATAGACTAGAAAATAGTGACAATTACATAACAATGATCAGATTTGGCAAAGGGCAAGAGAACCAAACTTGGAAAATAACACCAGACACTAGGGCATCCTATTTTTAGTGATCCTATTTAAATATAAGAAAACCTAAAATTTTCAAAAATAAGTAGAAAGGTAAGTTTAGTTATAGTTTTGTCATCAATAATATAATTCAGAATCAACAGTTTCAATATAGTTTTTCTTAGAGAATCTAGATATAGGGGGAATCATGTGCAACATGATGACTCTCAATTCTAGTTTTAAATTGGGCAATTGGTATAAATTCTAGATTAGAATCCATGTTATAGACACCAGTGATTGGGGGTAATGTGTGTGGCACATTTGACTTCTTTTCTTTTTGAGTTTAGTATACTACCTCGATATTCTTAGTAATTTCATGCCTTATTCTATTTGTAGGTGGTTAGTATCATTTTAGAGTCGCTTTCATATAGGTCTAACCTCTACATTCTTGAGTGGCTTTCACATAAGCCTAGTTCTAAGTTTTAGAGTGGTTATACAAGCCTAATCTCCACCCTTCAGAATGGCCAAGATTACCCTAGTTTCTAGTACACATTCAACGATCCACACCACATTGTTAGATTTCAGAGAATTCATGGGATTAAAGATCTATCTCATGTGATGTACATTCATACTAGTATCAGTTTATATCTTCAATTCATGGGCAATGATGGAGCTAAAGGACTAGCTAGCCTTTGTATTTTTGAGCCACCTACTCAGGGATTAGACATATAGTCTAAACATTGATTAGCACAAGCATGGTCACATAGCTTCACTTAGTAGGTGATGATAGAGTCAAAGGGATAAGCTTTATATTCTCTAGCCACTCTCAAGGAATTGAGCATTCAACTCGATTCATGATATTAATTTTGGTACAACACATATCTAACATCACTCAACAACACAATAGGGTTTATATTGGTTCACATACTCAGTGTGGTGTATTCATTAATTTATCTTCCTCTCTCTCTTACCCAAATTTTGTATTTTCTTATTTTAGATATAAAATATCTAGTAATAACTAATCTACTCTTTATTTTCTCTTATAGATTTACACTACATAATTTGCTCTCTCTATGCACACTTAGCATCACACAGCCTCATGGGCTTCACCCTTATAAATAAGTTTAGGTATGATTTATACTTTCCTTTGTCCTAGTATTTCACTTTTCTACATCAATAGAATAAAGGGGGAAAATGTAGTCATATAAAATGTCCAAATTAGTAGCTTGAGTGTGTCTTCTGACACCCAATCCATAGGACCTTCTTGTATGCTTTCATAACCCTTCCAGACACCTTTTTACTTATAACTAGTAACTTATATACTTTTGAAACCTAATTCTAGCTCAACCAGGTTGAATTTCCCAAGCCAATTCTATTACCCTATATCTTGAACCTATAATATAGGAGTGTCGAACCTAGACTATAAACTGGACCCTAGGGTGTACTATTTTTGGTTCTTTTATCGAATCACATTTCAAGCCCAAATGACCATTTCCATTTGTTTCCTATTCTTCATTATCTCATCCTAGCATGAATATATTTAACCCATTGCCAATAGATCCCTATAAAAGTCCATTCAAAGTTCATTTAGAATGGAGGTGATAAATCTCCCAAAGCAAACAAGAAAATAAAAAAACCACTAAGGCAAATTTCCCTATTCTCTACATATAGTCACCCAACACAATTGAAAACATATTCAAACCCTCACACCAGTCCCTAGCTATCTCAAGTAATCTCAATTTGTCATGTTCACACCTTCATTACACTATTGCAAAAATCACATCAAGTTTGAGAAATACATTTGGCTTAATCCCTCTTTAGAGTATTGGTATGTAGGTAGCATGCCCAACAAGGGGTGTGGATACATGTTTAGTGTATATTACACACACTTACCCCTGTCTTTCTCAATTTTTATCAAGCATAATGAAGTTCTAGGGTTTCAACATTAAATCAGCTCTATAAGGAACTTTGTTAACATTCAAGACTAAAAATTTCACAAATAGTCTCACATAAAGACAATTAATTAAACCTAGAAAATTCATAATTTTATGACTAGTTTGGATAATAGTGGTAGGAGTGGACTATAGCGCTAGACCCTAAAGTGTCCTATTTTTGGTGCTCCTATCCTTTCATCGAAAGAAAGATAGATTTTTATTTATGATACTAACCCAATTTTGCACAAATAATTTAGCCTTTGTCTTAGTAATCTCAATCTAATTTTAAGCTAAGTTGTATTTATCCTTATTTATTGCTATTTTTAGAAAGGTTTAAAAGACATAATAAATTATTCAAAATAGTATTGTAATTACTATAATATTATTTACTAATTTATTATTTTAGACCCTTAACTAAATTAGGAATAAAACTCCATTATTCCCAAAATTGTTAAATCAATGTGACAAAATTTACATTTACATACAATTACATATTTTAAATTTATCACATAGGGACATGATACATATTCATGTTATAATTTCATTACTAATTATTATCTGAGGCCATGGTAGGAGAATGGATGCTATCCATTCTATTTTGATCATGTATACATTAACTAAGGAATAAAGTGAATTGAATATATATGTCATATGTAGTGTCAATTCACTTAAACTATATAATGCATATGGGAGATTCAGCTCCCTCTATTATTATAGCTTAAAAATCTATTATGGATTTTAACCTATTTTTTTCTTAGGGTTATAAATACAAACATAATGAATTGATGATTTTTCATTCCTTAATGGGTTCTATTTTATATACATATTCACTTAAATGGGGCTTGATCACCCTTAGTTTAACTTGGTTTAATAAATGAACTTATAGATATTAAAATCTGATTATATATGAAAAATTAGTCTTGTACACATGACAAATATCACTCATGGCTCAATCCTTTAGTTCATGACCTTCCCACTACCAAATGGCTTGTGTTTGTTATCTCACTAAATGCCTATCCTATAGTTTGAACTTGATATTATAATTACCTAGATAAATTGTATCCCATAGTCTACATAAAACTTGATTTATATCCTAATTTGGTGGTTATATATATTCAACAACTTTTTATCCCATGGACACTACCATTTAGACTAGGACACTAGTGTTGATGTTAGTGTCCCATATCTGACACTAGTGTTCAAGCCTTAAAATGATCAAATTTATAAATATTTCAACATGAATGGGTTAGCCTATGGTTCTATTATAACCATCCCATGATATCATTTCAATAGGTATGGTGTAAATGCAAATCAAAGGTCATTTATTATTAATCGAGTAATATTTAGAAATTACTAAGCAAAACACCTATTAAACTCACTTAATCATTTTCACAACTAAGTTATACTACCCTATTCTTTTTAGTTACCAAATTAGTCATAAGATCAATCTTATTATAGGTATAAAGCATTAAATAGTAACCCATGAGTATTACTTTTCAAGTTACAATCTAGATCACTACATGCACTCACATATAACATATTGCAATTTTTTTTACACACAAGCCCACATATAGGGGAGAAATACATCAGTTTGAGGCCCTCTTCAGAATATATGTCTATTTAGGTAGTGTTCATTAATAGAGGTATCTTTGAGGTCATCTCAACTTCAATTGCAACTTCAAAATATATGTCTATTTAGGTAGTGTTCATTAATAGAGATATCTTTGAGGTCATTTTACAAGGAGACATGCCCAAGTTGGAGGACCTAAATTTTAAGCAAAATAATGATATCCAAAAACTATGCACATGATACAAGTTAACAATATACAAGGTGTTAGTGAACTATAATAGGCCTAGTTGGTCATTTCAAAAAATGACTTATATTCTATACCCAACAAAAGTGTTAAATTTAGGATGGAAGCATCGATGGTAGTGTCTAGATCCTAATGGTAGTGTCTAGGATAACAAAAATCAAATATCAATAATTTAATGAATCACTATGGAGAATCTTCTTTTCTTCTCTTATACTTTCATCTTCTAGATCTTCTATACCTCAGTAAATAAGCTAAGTATTATTTCTTATTCTTGTTATTACATTTAAATTATTTTTGTCATTATACTTTCTATATTTAACATAATTTCATAACTTAGCACTATATCAAAATATTTGAATCTAAATTATTTAATTGTCCTAATTTTAGAATAATTTATCCATTTATTAGATTAGGCTATTCTCCTCCTAACCCTTACCAAAAACAAAATGGTTAAACCAAACCAATTTCTCAAGTGCTTCATGGGAAGCATCGATTACCCATTACTTTAAGGAATCATCTTCAATCAAAGTTACAAGAATAGTAATAGTTTCACACATATAGGTGTACTCCTTCCTTGCTCTTTAAAATATTTTCAAATTTAATTTACATTTCAATTTTCAAATTCACATATGGACATAACCATTTTTACATCATTGTAAGATTTACTATGAAGCACCTTACATGACTAGAGCTACCTCCCAAAGGCAAAGTGTGTTGTACACACTCAGGTATATCTTTCCTTTTACTCTAGTAATTTCATTTCTATATTAAATGGGAGGTAAATATAGATACATAAATTTTGTCATGAATACTTGATAATGTCATTTTTGGCCCACATTTACATTAATTGACTTGAGAGTTTAAATTGGTCCTATTTCACCACATCACTCTATTAAAAGTTGTTATTTTAAACCTACATAAATACACTTAATCAATAAAAACCTCTCTAATCATCTATAATAAGATTTAAATTTCTTAAGAACAAATGTTACCCTCCTAGGTCAAAATTGACTTGTATGGGTTGAGATCGGTAGCCGATCCTAACCTTATGGGTTGATCTTGCCCTTCACCCTAGAAATAACTCTTTTAAAAAATTTAAATCCTCAATTCTAGGTTGATCTATATTTTTAGGATAGGTAACATGAGATTTTCCCCATTGAATTAGTATAAATGCACATCTAAGCCACTTATTCTACCACATGAAACTTTAACTATTTGGCACACTTACACTATTTATCACTGATCAAAGCTTTCATATTATTCAAAAATTTAATTCTATTCATTTTAAATATCCATAGTTAATTCATAATGATATTATATCCAATTATAGTAAAATATTATCAAGTATTTAGGCCATCTCTAGATGCATACATGTAGTAAAGGAACATTATTACACTAAACATTCTAGGAGGGAGAACAATTTGGGATTGATTCCCTCATCAAAATACTCTAGATACATAGGAAAAAATAAATCATCATGGGGGTGATTAGTGTATGCAATCAAAAATGTATCATGTCTATAAATCAATCCTATATTGGAGAAGATAGAGCATACCTATACTTCTGATTGGGAATACATTTGTTAACTAAGGACATGACCAATATGGGTATCTACTAGACCCAATTAGGAGATAAATTATCACAATACACCATCCTAGGAAGGGTTCCAAAGTCTACAGTCTAACACAATCACATAACAACCATAAATGAGTCCTATGTTTAATGTTTACTCAATTCTAACAAACAAGAAAGTAAATCTAATCTAGTACACACCAAAGCTTGTGGCATAAAGTGGGGGTAAGAAACAAAACAAACTAAGCTAAACATGCATATAAGACATATACTCACATCAATGTATATAAAATCCTAATGCATGGGAGAGAAGCACAATTGCATTATCTATCTACTCTTACAAAAGAGAAATAAAGTTAGAAATACTTACCTTTGAAGATGAACCCATCGAGCCTCAATCTCTCCCTTGGACAAGGTGCTTCTAAATATATTTTTATGGCATTTAAGGATAACAAAAAAAAAATCATCTCTAGAATACACAACCTATCTATGCATCCAAAAGACTTTTCCACAAGATAAGATATGTATCTCCAAAGACAGTATGGAGCCCTATGCTTTATTCCTCAAGTAGAATGGTTAATAAGTAGATGTTCATTCACACTTATCTTCTTACAAATGGTTGGACATGAACTTGTATATATAGGTAGATATTTCCCTAAATCCTTTCAAATAAGTCAGCTGTATAGGGTTGACCCAACCAACCCTATATGTTTTCAAGAGATAATTCACTAGGTCCTGCGTTAGGTTGGTTGAAGGGATAAAAAAAACTCCTAATGAAAAATACCCCTAAATATTATAGGGTTAACCTAGTCAACCTTTTATATTAATTAGAGGATAAAAACTATACAGGGTTGACCTAGTTGACCTAGTATAGTCAATTGGTGAAAGTGGGGTCAAGGCAAGAGTAAAGAGGATAAAGCATGGAAAATGACTGGAATGGGTAAGACTGAGAATAATAAGCTTAGGATAAATTGTTTTATGAGATGAGTGTGTAGATGGAAAGTGGAAAAAGGGACAACAATCTTAGGAAACACCAATGGTCTTCCCACCCTATTCCCGGTGCACCCCTTAAGGCATATATTTAGAGAGATTGAGACTCGATAGGTTCATATAAGATACAAAGTGTTATTAATCAAGACAAGTTTGAAAATATTATGTGTATACATATTACCCACTCAAAGCTCATCACATGTCATATAAGTGTAACATAAGATGCTGCTTTGGGAAATATAACATGATAACACATAATGTTGATGCTAAGTAAAGTGCAGTAAGTAGAAAATAAGATAAAGGAAAGGATATAATTGAAAAACACATACCTTTACTTACCTTATTTATATAGATAAAGAAGTAGATTACAAGAGAAAGTGAAGGCATGTAATGTAAATAACACTAGGTAAACCTATAGAAGTTAGTGCAAAAAATAGCCAAAAATAAACTTTTTTTACAATATAGGCATATAATAGTGGAAATGATTCTCTACGTCATCATAGATCCAATTCATTTTATGGTTTGAAAAATGGATGAATAGAAATAAATATATAGGCAAAATAAGGAATCTACAAGAAAATAATTAAAGAATTTGAATTTTGAAAAGTGTTTTTAAATAGGGGAAAGAGAAGCCATTTTGTTATTTTGACTTGTGAAGGAGAAGAAAA
The DNA here is from genome assembly GCA_037957365.1 of Torreya grandis. Lineage (NCBI taxonomy): Eukaryota > Viridiplantae > Streptophyta > Pinopsida > Cupressales > Taxaceae > Torreya > Torreya grandis. Next base: position 1,483,529 of record JARHVA010001162.1, read on the forward strand.
GAGCTCTAAAGACCAAACAAGCTGGGATGGTAAGGAGATGACAAACTAGTTGAGGGGGAGTTCCAAGAGCAGTAGCGGGTGCACTACAGGTATGCAACTATGAATCTTAAGTTAGTTTTTGAGTAATTTAATGAATTAATTGTATTTTTATAAAAATGTAATTTTTAGCATTTATAGATGTCAAAATGAAGCAAAATTAGATTTTATAGGTAGGAAAATTCAATATGGAAAATGGGTTTGAAGGATTCAGGGGAAAAACTACTAGAATTTTTTTTAGGAAAATGTAAGGGGTCAATAGTAAAAACAATTGGGTCAACCCAGTAGGTTGAAAATAGGCAAAATTGATACTACCAATCTAGTAGGTGTGTGCTAACCCTGTATATTTTGTAGACTACCAACCTAGTACAATTTTCCAATTAATCCAAAAAGTATAGAATGAAAACATAGTACTATTGAAGGGATAAGAAGAGGGTTGACTTAGATTTCTAAGTCAACCATGGTAGAAATAGGGAAATTTTGGTTAAATTAGATTGACCAAAGAACTAAAATGGTATGAAAATGCATGGAAAAGACCAAAAGAAGGATAGAATGGCTTGAAATGACCAAGTAAGGGAAAAAAAGATTGAATAGGCTCAAAACAAGTAAAAATATATGAAAATAAATTAATTTATGCTTATTTTTTATTGAAATTGTAAAAAGAATGTATTGTGATTATACATGACATGGATGATATAATACATCTTTTATTGTTTCTTGGTTACATGGATGCCCTAAGTTTTGGATATTGGGAGGTTTGTCTTGAATACCAAATCTACTAGAGTGTCTGACCATAAGAGATATAGCTAGGTTAGTAGTTGTAGGCCTAGGAGGAATAGCTAACATGTGTAGGATTCTCATAAGTGTGGATATGTTAGTCATGTTCTTTGGATGCTAGGAATTAATGACTAACACCTTTAGATAAGAGGTGGATGGGGATGTGGTAGAGGTAGATATCACTCTAGAAGATGTGCATGCCATCTTAGGGCTATCGATAGTAGGAGCACTAGTGACTACATGCATACTAGACAATCTATAAGATAGGAGATCCTTAGACATATTGGATATAGGATCAAATATGATATTAGTAGGTAGGTGAGTTAATATTTTTAACTTATATGCATCATATATTCTATATATTTGGATGGCTATGATAGGACTTATGACATACTGAGTGTTATATCACAAGTTAGATGGCAAGGTACCACTATTCATGGTATCCTTGAGTAGGATGATCTTAAAGGAGGGTGTACTATATGATATTGACACTATAATTTGGGTCAAACTTATACATGATATATATGAGGTGCTATTTAGAGGGCATAAGTCAATAAGAATGACCATATTATTTATGGCTTAGATCTATAAGAGGTTTCCCATGTATCAGTCAGTTGTGTTGCCCCATGTGGTTGATGATATGTTGCCTCAAGTATAATGATAGAGAGAGGAATAGGTAATGTGTGAATTACCTCATGTGCCAACACTAAATATGGTGAAATACATAGACATAGTGTTGTATCCATATGGGCACATAATGACTACATGGTCAAGTTGGTACATAGTTGTACTAGCTATAGTAAGGATATAGGTGATTATACACTATACTTGGTAGAGAGAGCCACATTTGATGGAACATGTGCCAGGATAGATGGGTTTACCTCATATAATAGCATTTATATTAATGCCTAAAGAGTGGGCTCAATATGTTAGAGAGACATGGGGGAGGAGGGGATTAGGGCCACTAGTGATGAGGCTAATTCTTAGACTTTGTCATGAGTAGCCATGGACTTGATGAGCATGAAAGGGAGTAGAGAAGGAGGAGATAAATGTGGAGTTAGTGGCACCAAAGATACCACCAATAGCTCTACAACAATATGAGTTGTGAATACCAAGGACATGGTATCAATAGAGCTAGTAAGAGCATGAGAGAGTGGAGACTATCACCATCTTTAATGACCTAGTAGGTAAGCTCAAAGATAGCTAGATGATAGAGAGGCCACTTAGGTGTAGGTTGAGGCAAATGTGAGCCATGATAGCTAGATTTGAGCTGAGGAGGTGACCTATAGAGGAGTTTCTAGGAGGTCGCATATATGGAGAGACTATGCTAGGTGGTTGTGTAGATGGATACACCATAGTGGCTGAGATATAGATAGGTAATAAAGATGATTAAATTATTAATTAAGTTTTTATTTTGAAATAGAGACTAGAGGTAGATAAATATTGTGACATATAATAGTGATCTAATATCTATCTGGGTATGATTTTTTAGGTGTAGCTAAGGATGAGGAGAAGATATGGGGGTCCCTTATGAAAGGATCACTCCATGACATCCTAGATGAGACTCTATATTTGTATGACCCTAATGCATTAGAGGACCCTAGTGTAACATCTACCCTAGCTTAGGTGAGTTGGTTCAAATTAGCTTGAGAGGCAATGAGGTAGATACAAGCATAGAGAGAGAGAGAGGATACAACCACTAGAAAAGATGGGTAGAGGTGAGATATGGGTATGAAAATCCATGGTAGAGGATAGAGTTGCACATTTATCTATAGTGATGTAAATGATGTAGACACATATAATAACCCAGACCTAGTTGACATAGGCACATGCATAGGTAGTGCATTTATAGGGATAGCTAGAGGGACTAAGATCTCAGATGACCTCCTTATAATGTAATATTTAGAGGAGATAGACTGAGGCCTCAATAGGAAGCATGATTAGGCCACAACTTAGATAGGATGGATCCCATCCATAGAACTAGATCATTGTATATATGGTTGTATTTTTTGTATCAAAAACTCATGAGATGTATATTTATGATGTATCATTTTGGCATATTGATGTTGATTGTGTATGTTTTTGGTTTTGGCTATAGATTATTTAGATATATTTATTTTTAGCACATGTTTTTAGATATTGTTTTATACGATATGGGAAATATATGAGATGTGGTTTCTTTTCTAGCATTATGAAAAACACATGCATGGTTAAAAAGAAATAGGAAAAAAAACTTGGTAAAATATAATCAATCAAAAATGTACTACACACAATTTCAAGTTGGAAAATGTGTAATAACAAGAAAATGACTAATTATAAATAACCAAGAGATGGTAAAACAAGATGGTAAAAAATAATTTGTTCTTAAACCAAAGTGAAATATTTTTGCACCAAATTAAAATAAGTAAAATCATACTAAATCATGTTGGGAAGTATGTAAACAAAGTAATAAAATGAAAGGTATGAAAAAGGGCACAAATGGTATTAAAAAAATTAAATTAAGTAAATAAATTATACTAAATCATGTTGGGAAGTATAAGAGAAAAAAATTGGAAAAAGATTGCTCTTAAATTGATCACACTAATTCAGGCTAGGAAGTATGAACAATTCAAGAAACGGTTTTATTTTTACATTCACTCAAAATAAGAAGATAAAAGTGAAAGAGAAATGAAGTAAGCATAAAGCTCTCTAAATCAAGCTGAGAAGCATGTCTATGACATGTAACTTCATAATCAATCACATCTTATCTCATATTTTACACATGGAATTTTGTTTGTGACTTGTATTATTGGAAAATTTTGTGAGGAATCTCGGGTCCTATCCATGGTCTTACACTGCAAATCACAAAGAGAACACCACTAGGGAGGAAAAATTGGGACAATCGAGTAACAAAATATGTGGGTAATATTAAGGAAAAAGGTGGTAATTTATGAGGAATTTTGGGTCTTATCCATCATTTTACAATGAAACTTACAAATAAAATCACAAGGGGAATGATCAGTAAACAAAACAATATTTCTCAAGAGGAATATGAGGGATATAGGGAATGAAAAAGAGAATGTAAAAATCAAGACTTAGGCATCTTATGAGAATACCTTAGGAGACAAGATGCATACTAAGGATATGAGAATACACTAAGTGAATAGTGACCATAAATGTACAAAGAAAATTTATTTGCTACAAACACAAAATTTTGTAGGCAAATAAGTATGCTACTAAGAACAACTCATGAAGATAGATTGGTATAAGGAAAATTAAAATTGACCTACCTTCCCATGATGTGTTCCCCATTTCTCATGACCCCTTATAGAGTTGTTGGTCTCTTGTGAAGATTGGGTACTTGCATGAGAAAGTAAGTAGCACTAAAATATTTTTTTAATTCTCCTCTTCTAATCTACTAGCCTATTGTACCCTAAAGGACCTCAGCTCTATCATGAGGCCAACTATGGAGTTTGAGATTTGACTAGAAGAAGGAGATGTGATTTTAATCATGTCTTTTAGTGTGATTTTACTTTTAAAAATATTTTTGCCTTTTATATCATTTCATTTTGTAAAATGATTTGTATTTTAACTTTTCATGGCTTTTTAGGTTTCCTCCTCCATACAAATTTTGAATGACCAATCATGAGAGATGTAGTGATACACATGAATGAGCTATAGGCTAAGGCTAAAGTAAGCTAAGTAACCAAAGATAAAGATTGATTAGGACACTTAAGCTTAATAATGAACTATCATGTGATCTCAAGTCTCAACCATGTATATGCTTAGTTTGTGAAAAAGGAAGAAGGGAAAAAGGAGATCCAAAGGTAAAATAGTAAGAGGAAAGTATAATGAGATGCATTATTTTCTAACTGATCACATGGTAAAGGGAGACAAGAACCAAAGGGAACATGGTTTTTATAACCAAGTCATAATGACAATTATCTATGGAAAAATAGAGATAAGAAAGAAAATAATCATGAAAACACAATAACAGATTTTTGAGAAAAAATTAAGAAAGAAAGGGAAAGAAATGATAAATAAAGACAATAATATGCAAATATAAATGACAAATATAAGAAATATATATTACCAAAGGTAAAGAATCACCATGTAAGAAAAATATGAATTTGACACAATGTCAAATGATATAACAAATAGATAAAAATAAAATTGGATCACACATCCAATTAAGATGTAAATGTAAAGGCACTATGCATGTGCTCATAAATAATGATAAATCTTACCACACACATTATCCAAGACATCAAATAAATATCTATGAATTTAGATACAAATTGTTACTAATGTCTCGTCAATCTTTAATGAAAACTAGGAAAAGACTTCTCTTCTAATCTTCTCAACTAAAAAATTAAGAATACTTGATGTATCATGCTAAGGAAAATTAGGCAAGGGATGATCAAGAGAATACATAGAAGTTGTATCTATGGGAGATGCATGAATAACTAGTGGTGAAGGATCCATGAGTGAAGGACTCATGAGTGGAGAGGGATCCACAGGTGAGGGAAGGTCCACAAGTGGAGGAATAAAAGGTGATAAAAGGACCACAAGAGGGATGGAAACATTGGATGTGGATCCATGGGAGAAGGAGGAGCCTTCTTGTAGGAATTACCTATGGGAGGAATAGAAAAAGGTTTGGTTATAGATACAAGGTGGTCCTTAAGGTGTTATTGAAGGATGTGATAATGATCAGTGTTATGGGTACCACATTAGTGCCACAGATAATACACCTCACCATAATTAGGTATATATTTAGGTAGAACCTTTGAGGGAAGCATGGCTTTGTATGAGGTAGGACAAGGACACAAAGTATCAATATATTATCATAACTTGTGACAATGGGTATAAGAATGGTTATCTATCCCTTGAAAGTAATAGATACACTTGTGAGTGGTCTTAGGGGAAGCACTCACAGAAGGAGGTATAAAAAGAGTGGAAGAAGCTGAAGAGGACTCATTGATCCATTTGATGGGTAAAAGAGTCATCTTAGGTAAGGGAATCAAACCATAACCAAGGGAAGGTGGTGATGGAGGAGGAATAGAACTAGGCTCAATAAAAGGAGCAATGGGATGAGAAATAGGGGTAGGATCAACATTAATAGGAGTGGGAATAGGCTCAACTATAGTAGGATAAGGAATGGGCTTTGATAAGGGATCTAATAAGGGATGAACAAGATTTATAGAAGGTCTAAGAAGTGTCACATTAATCTTAGGAGTAAAACAACTATAATGATCAAGGAACCTATAAAAATGATAAGGACCAATCATAACATGATTCATGAGCATACTCCTATGAGGATCTTAAAAAACTAGAGGTGTTGGTGCCATCTCTACCTTACAATTAAGAGGAAAAATACTAAAATTAGGAATTTTAAATGAAGGAATATGGGAAGATACATAAAAATACTCAAGTAAAGAAGAATGATAAAGAATAATCTCAGCATCATAGGCTTATACAAGACTGCCTAAGAATGGATCATCTAAGGAATAAGCATCATCGTAATCTAGGGTATGAAGATCAACGACACAAGTAGAGATGACCTTGTCATCTGAGGAAGTGTGGTGAATATAATGTTGAGTTTTGGTCAAGACTATGGGAATATCATCACAAGGAGGCTTGCAATAATGAGGCTGCAAGGAATCAAGAAGTTGTAAGATGAGGTGAGGCAAGAGATCAAAATTTTTAATCTTTAGGTTATTCTCATCAAGCTCATTATCATCAGAATCTAAGAATTTAGGAGGAATGTTCCCAATGAGTTTAGGATGCCCATTATAACCTTGGGTTAAATTAATTAGAAAATTAATATGGAAAGGCTCACATAATGGAACACTAGATAAAGGTTCAAGAGTAGGAATATTAGAGACACCATGGTTTTGGAATTGTTCAAAATTATAAGGGTTATTATCATCTTGAATATATAAATGGATCTATTATGAGGGAATTTAATGCATTGGTAGGTGAAAGAATAAACATATCTCATATGATGAGATCATGGCCTACCAAGCAAGATGTCATCACCTTCACATAGATAGTGATAGGTGGGATGGTAATGGGAAGCCACAAACAACCTAGAGGAGGCATTTGTATTATATCATATCCTTGGTAGGTTCTATATGTAGACTTGAGATTACATTTTGAATATCTAAGGGTCTTAATGAAGTTGAGAGAGTAAATACAGGTGTCAAAACCCTTGTCAATTAATGCATTCTTAACTTGGATATCACCTATTTGAACATTAATTAATAAAGGAGGATCATCCACATGAAGTAGAATCTCATCAAGAATCATAAAATCTATGGGAAATTTTAAGGAAAATGAAGTGTCTATAGTTTCATCAATATTTATAGACATCTCTTTGCATTTTTATAATATACTATCCTCGGATCCAGATAAGGATACCTCCCATCTTGCTAGGGGAGGATGAGGGACATTCATCTCAAATAATAATTACATAAGATGGTTTTTATGATGTCAAGAAGTCCTAATTAACTCAAGGAATAGAATTTTGGATGGGAGATTAGTGATTTCCATAATGGGATCCCACTCATCATAACCCATAATATGGCTATTAGATATAGGTGCATAATGATTAAAGAGGTCCTTGAAAGGAAGAGCTAAAGTACATTGGAATTTATGTTGGTAAGAAGAAGAAGGTTTAGAACAAGGTTGTAAATTATGTTGTGATGATTAATTAGTTGGTTCAAGTTGATTTAGAGAATTGGTAGAAGTGTTAGTAGAAATTTGAGTATCATTATTGTTAGAAGATGGCATAAGAGTGGTAGAAATAGAAAAGGAAGTATTATCCAAAGGAGAATCAAAAATTGAATTATATAAAAAGTAATAAGGTCATCTTGACCCAACTTATTTAAATGTGTTGGAGAAGAATCTTGGATAACATGATATGTTTGAGATGAAGGAGGAGTGCAGATAGGTTGGGAATGATAAAAGCAACCACCCTTCACATATTAGTCATGTTAACCACATTCTCTTCGAAAGTGGGTTCAACATGACTTTGTATATTATTGGTGGAAGGGGTGGCTTTATCTTTATTTTCTTGAGTAGGTTAATGATTAGTAAGAGGGCCTTTATAGATAGCCAAATGAGCATTGGCTTGGTTTAAGGCTTGAGTTTTATCATGTGATTTATAATTTTTAAAAGCAATTTCCTAAACTTGTTGATGCTTTCGAATGATAGAATCATGATAAAAATTAGGACCAAGAAGAAATTCCATATCTAAATTACAAAGTTTTCTATAGGTCTCATGAGAATGACCCAAACTATCATGAAACCAAAAAAAATTGTTAGGATCATATCAAGATTTCATAGGATGGGTAGGGTCAAGATCTTATAAAAGAGGCTTAGGTAGATGCTTAAGCAATTCAACTGAGGATAGCAGTTTATGAATATTAATGTTGTTTTATGAATATAAGTGAGGAATTTTATATTGTTGAGAAAGAGAAGCTAGTTTTGATAAAGGGATAGGAATGATAACTTAAACATTGTGAATGGTGTCATAAGAATCTATAACACCATCATTGGTAACATTGTGATTTTTATTCTTAAGTAAGAGACAAGGACCCACAAAATTTTGAGGTGGATTGAATTGATGCATAAGGAAACATTGTCATTTACTTTGATCAATAGCCTCCTCCAATGTAGGTGGAGAGAGGGTGCAAACCCAATATTGAAGTTTAGGAAAAAGGGCATTGGTAAAGAGATGGACAATGTTATCATTAGCCATGTTATGTTCACATTTATTTGATAAATTTTCCATCTTTTAACAAAGGATTGAGTGGTTTCATTTTCAAGTTGTTTACAATTTATGAAGTGGGCCAAAGTGTTTTTGAGAAGATCTCTAGTTTGGAATTATTGAAATAAAACATTCATTAAATCCTCCAAACTAGTAATGGAATGAGTTCTAAGTTGGTTGTACCAATCCAAGGCATCACTTGTGAGAGTTTTGGCTAAGAGTTTAGTAGCAAAAAAGGTGTTCAATTTGACCCAATCCTTATAAATATTTCCAAATGTTTTAAGAAGGGTGGGATCGATTGATCCATTATAAGAAATTGAAGGTGTGATACCTCCAATATCAATGTTAGTAATTTGAGTAGTGAGATATTCATTTTATAGATGCTTAATTGTTTTGTTGACCAAAGGAGGTTGAAGAATGAGATTACCTTGAGAATATCAAAGAGGAGGGAGACCATTATGGTTATTCATGCCCCAATCCATTGGTTGAGGATGATATTTAAGATGAATAAGGTGGTTTTGAATTCTCATCATTTGATTTGTGTTATGAGCTTGAAAGGTATTCATTTAATTGAGTGTTTGTATCAATAGTTTTAGATTAAGGTAAAAAGAAGTTTTGAAGGGACCCCAAAACCCTACACAACAAGTAGAAAGATAAACCTTAAAGCACATCCAGGTTAACAAAAGAACCTGCTTACAAAAAAGTACCAAAACCAGGTTTTATAGGGACCTGTAACCAACAAATGAGACCAAAAAAATAGCAAACAAAACACTGATCTGAAAGTTAGCCAACTGGATCAACAAGCTGAACAACCTCCTAGACCAGTAACCAGAAAACCAATAGAGTGACCAATTTACTAACCCCAAAAAATCAGTCAGCAACAGGGACCTTTAGATGAATCTTTTAAGTTATTATTTTTTTTGCATGATCGAAGATTCATAACTAGAGGGGGGACCACAGGCTTATATTTCTTTCTCCTAACTGCTGTCCATTCATCCTCTACCTTAGCTGTCTCAGCAATCCATGCCTTAGAATACAATGATCTTTGGTTTCCAGTAGGCGTAAAATCCTTGTGAGAATCAAACACAGTCTGGCTCTTAGAAAGATCCTCCAAAATAGGGGAGGAGAACACCACCTCCTCCTCTGGCTCAGCTATATCACTATCCACATCCTCTACATGAGTTTCCTTAGAATGTTTTACCACTGATTCCTCTTCGTCTTTCATTTTAGGTTGCAAACTTTCCTCAATCTCAGACTTGGAATCAGTTGTTGCTTTCAGAGGTTGTTTGTCTATATTTTGTTTAGAAGAAACTTTAGGCCACCAAGAAGGTGAATGTCTGGGATTAGAATTCCCAGCAACACAATGAGCAGGAATATGTCCCATCTGGTGGCATTTCCTATACCAAAAAGGGATCCCCTCATAGTCCAAAATTTGTGTCTAGGTACCCCTTTGGGATTCAAGGCAAATTGCCTCAGGAAGGCCCTTAGAAACATCCAGATCTACCAAAAATCTTGCACAAATTGAATGGAGAGGAGTCACACTATCTTCTTTATATAAAAAATCCCCTATAGCATTTCCAATGGTTTTATAAACCTCCTCTTGCCTCAGGTGTAACGTAAGATAAGGTAGTCACACCCATATAGGGAACTTGTAAAAGGATTCTGAGATAGATTAAAATACTTATGCCAAGGTTTGGCCATAAGAGTGTTTGGCCATAGTTGATGTGTTTGATTAGCAGCATTAGAGTTGATATTAGTGGTTTGGGTACCAATATTGGTGTTAATAGGAGCTTAAGAAGAACTTTGAGAATGTGAGGAAATAGTGGCAAATTTTTCTTGAGTTGTAAAAGATGGAATAGTGAATGGTTGAAAATAAGAAAAACTAGTAACGTGATTACCTTGGCTAGAAAATGATGCACTAGTGGAAGGATTAAGGATAATGGATCTTATGAGAGGCCCAATAGATGTAGAGCTTACCATGTTAGTGGATATACTAGGTATGGAGGTGGAAGAAGATAGAGAAGAAGAGGTCATGGTATGAGAAGGGGTCATAACGGAAGGAAGAGGTTGAGAATCAAAGAAAGTGGCACCCCCAAATCTAGTTGAGAATGTAGGAGTAGGTGAATGAGGATCTTCAACTTGACCACTAATCATATGATTTTAAATGGTAGAAGGATCTTTTCCTTAATGTTGAGGAAATTCAAAGATAAAGAAGAGCATTTTAGGGGTATACTCTAATTCAAATTGGTCTTCTAATGAGAAGAGAGGATTGAAGAATTATTAGGAGGGGTCACATAGTTCATTTGCAAGTTATAATATAAACATTAATAACATCCAAGAGAGGAGCCCTATTTTATCTATAGGAGACCCTATGAGGGTTGGTAAAATTCATCATGTTTATTGAATACAACTCAATATTGTCATCAATCGAAAATTCCATGATAAAGGGAAGGAAAGAGAGATGAGAAAGCAAGGAAACATGAGATGACAAAAATAATATAGGGTTAACTCGGTCAACCTAACACACAAATAGGTTCTATAAATAGTACAGGGTTGATTGGGTTGATCTAGTATAGTGAATAGATTACAAAAAAAGAAAACAAGGTTTGAAAACTATACAAGGTCAACTAGGTTGATCTAGTACAATGAATAGGGGATGTAAAAAGGTATAGGGTTAACTAGGTTGACCTAGTATACCTGAAAGGGAAAATTAAGAAGCCTATAAAAAATTTGTGAACTAAAAGAAGATAAATTTTGCAAACAATTTAGAAAAATAAATGATAAAAAGGAAACAAATAGTTAATTGGATTAATGTTGGCCAATCCAATTGAGGCATATAGTACAAAACCTTACACCAACACTGGCTAATGTAAGTTTTTCTATAAAAAATATAATTGAGCAAAGATAAATAAATCAACTAACAAAGCAAATAGCTAACTAATTGGTCAACCTAAATTATTATTAGATTATTAAGGTATGATTTTAAATGTGATGGGAAGTTGGTTGTAAGCAAGTAATTATAATGGAAATCTAAGGATGGTTTCAAGTAGTTTGGGATAAAAAGGACTATAGTGGCAATGATATAGGCTTAGTATTGAGGTCTACCCCCTCACTTCACACACCACAGTGATAAGGGTGTCAGGTGCTTAGATATAATATAACATTAACCATGCTTTATACTTGACCGGAGTATCAAATCAGATTCCCCCTTGGTGATGAAATCCAATTAGGTTGGCCTTGGGTAGACAAATGTTAAAATGCTTATTTAGATTTTGTGATTTGGTTGTGTGTGCATAAAATAAAAAATAATGAAACTAAATAATTAATTGAAAACCACCTAATTAAGCTATGTTATCTATTCTAAGCATGAAATCAATAAGAAATGAAAGTGTGAATTAATTAATAGCATATAAGGTTAATTCTAACTTTGAAATAAAGTACAATGTTGATATAATCAACAATGTATTCACAAAATATAGAACATGGTCGATAGGGTCAAACCTGTATTATAGAAGGAAGGTTTGAAAATGAATAGGGTAATTAGAGTTGACCCAGTTATCCAGATAACATGCATGACATAGAATTGGGTTGGTAGGGTCGATCCAGTTGACTATGTAAGGGTAGTTTTAAAGACTAAAAATTATGAAAGGAAAGACTGTAAAAAAAGAAATAGAGAGATAAAAAAGAACCTTGGTAGATAAAATATGTAGATAATGAATATTGTTGTTCAAGAACCTTGATATATGCTTACAAATTCTACTAACTGGGTTTATTGGGTTGATCAAGCTTTGCAAAAATTTACTACTGAGTACCTAAAATGTATTAGGTCAATTGGATCAACCTAATATGCTAAACTTAATGTCTGAAAAAGTACAAGGTCAATTGGATCAACCAAGTAGTCTAGACTAGATGTCTAAAAAGATATAAACCTATAATGGGTTGACTAGATTGATATATTAGCTTGTACCTAAAAACCTATGTACAAAAGTTAGATACTGGGTCAATAGAGTCAATCTAGTATGGAAAATATATGATAAAAATGATTAAAAATAATGAAAGGAAATGAGGTAAACAAATCCTACAAGGGTTAGTTCATGTCAGGTTCACCAAAATGTATGAAATCATAAATGCATCATGTATATAAACCAATCATGGCTCAGAGAAGATAGAGCATACCTACACTTCCAATTGAGAATACATTTGTTAAATGGGGGCATGGCTAATATGGGGATTTGCTAGACCCAATTAGGGGATAACTTGTCATAATAAACCATGTTAGGAAGGGTTTAAAAGCCTAAATTATAACACAATCACACAATAAACCTAAAATATTCCTAGGTTTAATGTTAACTCTATTCTAATAAACAAGAAAGTAAATCTAATTTAGTGCACACCAAAGCTTGTGGCACAAAGTGGAGGTTAGAAACAAAACAAAATAAACTAAAAATGCATAGAAGACATAAACTCATGTCAATGTATATAGAATTCTAATGCATGGGAGAGAAGCACAACTACATTATCTATCTACTCTTACAAAGGAGAAATAAAGTTAGGAATACTTACCTTTGGAGATGAGCCCATCGAGCCTCAATCTCTCCCTTAGCCAAGGTGATTTGTAAGAGATTATTGTGTCTTGTAAGGATGACAAAGACAAATCATCTCTAGGATACACAACCTATCAATGCATCCAAAAGACTTCTCCACAAGATAATATCCATATCTCTAAAGAAAGTATGGAACCTTAAGCTTTACTTTTTAAGTAGAATGGTCAATAAGAAGATTTTCATTCACTCTTAATTCTTTTCCTTCTCATTGATAATTGATGGAAATGAACTTTTATATATAGGTGGATATTTCCCTAAACCCTTCCAAAAATGTTAGTCGATAAAGTCGACCTAGTACAATTTTGGATAATAATTCATTAGGTCATGAGCTAGGTCAACTAGATTCTAAGTGAAAAATATCTTGAAATTGTATAGGGTTGACCTAGTCGACCCTATACAGCCAACTAAAAAAAAGGATTTAGGTGAGGAATATGAGGATAAAATGTATCAATTTCTTGGAATGGGTATAATAAAGAAGAACAAGCTTAGGGTTTATGGTTTTAAGAGATAAGTGTGTATATAATAATTGGAAAAAGGGACAATAATCATGTGAAGCACTAATGGTCTACCCACCCCTTTCTAGATGCACCCCTTAAGGCATACACTCAGAGATATTGAGACTTGATGGGTTCCTTCAAGATATAAAGTGTCAATAATTGATAAAAGTTTAAAAATATTATGTGTATATAAGATGTCTTTTCATAACTTTCTATGAAGATTGATGAGACTCTAATTAACGATGGAATTTAGCTACATAAGGATGTATCATATATTATGGATGATATTTGTCATGAGATTTATCAATATTTGTGAACACATAATGGTGTTATATCACATTATTACATGATTTGGATTTGATTTGTGGGCATATATGGATCTTATGTGTTGCTTACTTACATGTCTCATGGATTACTTTCTTTTCATACATTAATTTATCTTCCATGTTTTAAATCTAAAACATATTTTGATTTAACATTAATATCTCATGGATTAATCTTATTCTCATGGCTTAATTTATTTTGCATGGTTTGAACCTTCTCTTAATTTTTCTCAATTTTTTTTTTTTTTTTTATGCTTGTTATGTCATTTCCTTTAAAAAAAGATAGTTATTATTATGATATGGTTATAAAACCCATATCCCTTTACTACCCTATCTTTATCATATGATTAGTTAACAATCATACTTTTCATTTTATCATTATATACATAGATCTCTTTTTATCTCCCTTTACTCCCTCTTCATACTAAGCACACATACGATTGAGACTTGAGATTGCATGTTAGTTTGTAGTAAAAATTAATTGTTTAGTCAAACATGTCAATATCTCTAGGTATTTTGTCTCCTATAACCAAAACCTAAATCTCATTTTTGTTTTTAACTTCTATCACTCATGATTGGTTATTCCAAATCTGTATGGAGGAGGAATAAAAAAAGCCAAATCATTTAAACAAAAGGTAATGATCAAAAAGAAAAAAAAAAAACATTCAAAATTCAAAATCACACCAAAATACACGATTCATATCTCAACACATCTCTTATTTCTAATCTAAGCTCAAACTCCATAGTTTTCCTCATAATAGAGTTGAGGTCCATTGGGGTGTGGTAGGCTAGTAGATTAAGATTAAATATTTAAAAATTATCTATAGTGATACCTACTTTCTCATGTAAATACCTAATATTCACAATAGATCAATGGATCTATAAGGGGTCCTGAAGAATGGGGAACATGTTGTGGGAAAGTAGGTCCATTTAACTTTTCTTTTATATAACCTTCATGATTGTATATTAGTACTACACTTATTTTCCCAAAAAAATATGTGCTAATTGTGAACAAATACTTTTTGAAATTGGCATCCACTAAATTCTTAGTGTGTCTTTATTTAATTATTATGTCTCATGCCTCCTAAGGATTTATTAAAAATTTCTATATCATGTTTTTTCCACCCCTTACTTCATTAAAACAATCCCAATATTCCTCCTTGACAAATATGTTTTGATAATTGATCATACCCCTAGGGTTTTCCTTTTGAGAGTTTTAATATGAAACCTTAGATAGGACCAGGCCTTCCTCACAAATGTTTCATTATTTCCTACAATTATTCCCAATATTACCATTTACCTCATTAGTTTTTCCTTTTGTGAGCTATAGTATAAGACCTTGAATAGTACTAGGCTTTCCTCAAAAAATATTCCTAACACTTCCATACCATGATTGTCACAAAACTAACTATGAATATTGATATTTGCATCCTATTTTAATCATCATTTTGTATTACATGCTTTTCAACTTGATTTATAGTGTTTTACATTGGGATTACTTATCATTTTACATACTTCACATATTGATTTAGTATGTTTCATGTTTTCTTAGCTTCAATCTTTTTTTACATGCTTTTTACAAACATTTGATTTAGTGTGTTTTACATTTTTATTTACTCATCATTTAAATACTTCCCATATTTATTTAGTATGTTATATGTTCTTTCTTAGTTTCAATCATTTACATTTTACACTTTTCTCAATTTGATTTAATGTTTTTTATACCAATTTCATTTTTATTACATACTTTTCAAACATTGATTTAAGTGTATTTTAAAAATTCTTTTCTTTCATCTATTACAAATTTCTAATAAGAATTTAATGTGTTATATATCTTATTATTTTACCTAATATATCATTTTACACTTTTAAATTTTACATTATTTTATCATTATTTTTAACCATGAATTTGTTCACAAATCTCTAGAAAAGAATCCAACATACATCACATAACAGAAATTAAAACATATTCTAAAAATAAAAGTTATACATCCATAACATCCATGATTAATATAAAACCATAAAAATGAACTATATATATCCATAGATAAAGTGTTTGATACAATAAAACATGATACAAGTATAAATACTATAAAAAATGCTAAAAATAAAATATATACATCCATAAACAAGAACTATATATATCCATAGATAAAGTGTTTGATATAATAAAACATGATAAAAGTATACATACTATAAACAAATCGATGGCTATGGTATGTCATGTCCATTTGGTGGATGAGACACACTACCAATGGATGCATGTGAATCTCCCATTTAATAGTATACTATAATGACTCTGTCTAAGAATTCAAACCCTCTAGCTACCCCTATAGATTGGCCACCTAGGCTTGTACATGTGCTAGTTACCCTGTTGTAGCCATATAAGTAGAACACTCCTCAAATACCATCTACCAAGCTTGCATATTTCCATCTCCCACTCTAAGTGGTAGTTTTTTGGTGTCTCCTCATGTATTTATCTCTCTTGATACCTCACCAACCAACCAAAACCAAAAAGCATGTGCCAAGGAAGATGGTATAACAGGATCATCCATAAACATAGTATCATGATGTAATAGTACACTATCTAAAATATCATGATGTGAAACCAATACTATCACACCCCATATGAAATCCTCTTTAGTATTATCTATTAAAAAACCAAATGTATATTATATATAAAATATATAACATCTCAAAAAACTCATACCTAGACACACACACACACACACACACACACACACACACACACACACACACACACACACACACACACACACACACACACACACACACACACACACACACACACAGGAACACACACACACACACACACATAGGCACACACACACACACACAAATAACTACATATCTAGTCATCTATCTAATACTTAGCATAATATTAAACACTTACCAATAATGGTATCACTCACAATAGTCTCACCATCAACATGACCTCTAAGTACCTCGACTAGAACACACCTCCAAGGTGTTGTAAAATTAGGAGAAAGAACTCAAGCATATTGTGGTCTCTTATGGATCTATCTCTCTATCAACTAACTCTATGTTTCTTATGTTGTGGGATATCCCTACTTAGTTACTTCCTATTATGCGTCCACTACCACCTGTCGATGTCTTCATCATTATGGTTCTTGTGGTGTAAATTATAAAACATGTTGTGAATTAAAAATCACCACATCCACAACCTTGGCATTAAATCCAACCATGTCTACATATGTAATTTCTACCTCCTCAGAAATAGCTCTCATTGTTCTCTTCTATCATTGCTAACAAGTTCAAGGTATCGATTGACATGACTAAAGCACGAGCACATCAATAGGTAATTTTGTACCACCACTACCCATAATCTCCCTAATATGATGTGCCCAATACTCAATCACTACTATTAGAGTTATTGGATGTGGTAATCCTAACTATCTATGTAGGTGAACAACAAGATGTGGCTCCACCACTAGGTATAATTCTAAGTAATTTATACATGGATTAATCCTAGATAAATAATAGTCCAAGTCAGATAACTAGCCACAATGCATATTTAAGGTTGCCATACAATATCACCATGAGTAATTATCTACATTGTAGGGGTATGTGATACAACACATATCATATGATCATGTCACTATTTGAGCACCCGAGGTAAACTATCATTGACAACAAGAGGTAACCTATCTAGTCTATATATAAGAAATCTCTCATATATCCAACTACAAAGAAAAAAGACCATATAGTCTTCTACCCATGATATAGAATGCCATACATGTCATGAATTAGTTGTACCCAAATCACCATCCCTAGGTCATATAAATTACCCTTCTCCAAAATATACTGACACAAGGTGATTGGATACACTAACACCTTCCCATTTGAATTGTGATAATGCACACATGATGTCATAATGATAATAACTACCTTCTAGATATCCATAATGGTTGATATATAATCATCAAACAACTATACACATAAACCCTTAAAATATCTTTTAGAGCTAGTCATCCATAGGGTTAAGGATTGTTTCTTTAGCTCTATCTTAAGAGTATTATAAATCATGGGATTCCAAACAATAGGAAGTATAAGAAGAGCATAGACATAATATAATGTGATACAAATCTCTATATTATCCTCATCTACTTCCCATCAAAAAGTGTTGGTTAGTCATTCCCATGATCTTAAGAACATAGTGACTAAGTCAATACTAAGCAGGATCCTACATATCTCCATAATCCAAATAAAACCCAATGATTCCAAATGTGCATTATCATCTACCATAAATCTATCTATTAAGTGAATTAATAAGGTATATAATTGATGTGTAATAGTGTAAGTGTGCCATCTTTTTTAAAATTTAATTTTTGGGAAATGTCATGTCGGTAAGTCAGCTCGTGACCTTCAGCATTATCTCCTAACTTATTAAATAGTCAAACAAGTAGGAGGATCCAAGCTTGAGGCTTTATCCTAGTTATTCAGAGCTCAAGGAACCTTTGGGGTTAGGGATTATAAAGGTGAAAGTAGATAACTACCCTATTTTTGAAGGGCCAGAAAAAGAATTAAAAACTCTTATGAAGATAGGTATTTTAGACCCTTTAAGTAGAGACCCTTATTTTTCTTATGATAGGCCAATAAAAAATGAGTTAGGGTTACAATATATTTTTTACTTCAACCAAGGGCAAATATTTTACAAATCTAGTTTCCAAGGGTGATAAAATAGTGATGGGCACTGCTAAGTCCATCTTGTTTTTATCCTTTATGGCTAAGGCTCTCCATGAGGTGTTGTAAAGTGAGGAGTGGTATTTAGAATGGGGTCTAGTTTGTAGATTCAATGGATTCTAGCTGAGCCTTCTTGCTCTCCATCAATGGATTTATGAATCTTGGCAACCTCCAATGAAGGATAGCCTATAAATATATCCTTATTTTAGAGGGTATTTCATTATGGTTTTTTATAGTCTTTTAGATCATAATAAGGTTATTCAAGATAATAATTGAAGTTGGGATCATCATCTCCTATTTTTAAAACCTTTGTTTCCTTCCTTTAATCCTTTTATTGATAAAATTTTTGTTAGGCCTACTTGGGTGCAATTTTTTTATCTACCCCTTCAATTTTGGGTAGAGTTTTATATATCAACCATTGATGGAACCCTAGGATATTTTATATAAATCTATGCTTACACATCCAAATTTTCATGAACTACCTTTTCCAAAATTATTGTGTATTTGGATATGTTTCATAATCTCCTAGAAGCCATTGAGTTAAAGGTCAATGGTCATTATTGGAATCAAACCCTTGATTATGAAAGGTTGCCATTTAGATGCTAGAAATGTTTCCAAATAGGTCATTTGGATACTTCTTTCCTTAAATTTAAGTGTAAAGTGGATTATTCATGGTGGAAGGATGCTAAGGAGTAGGGTTAATTTTAAGAGGCCCTAGTGGAAAATCTACTAGAAATATTTGGTGAATCTAGAGAAATTTAATTCATTAGTGTGGCAAATACTCTATAGGCAATAGATAATTCTCTATTGATGGTTTTTTTAAAACAAAATTATGGGTCATTTAAATGGCTAGACCGAATAGATAGAATGAATGAACAGACCAAACGCCTAGGCCAAATGCTTGGCCAAATGATTGAACCAAGTTTTTTGGATAAATTACTGAATCAAATGACTAGACTAAATGAAAAGAGTGAAGGGCCAAATTGAGTGACTAGATCAAATAAATAAACTAAATGGCTGGATCAAATGAATGAATTGAATGGCTATATTGAATGGCTGGACCAAATAGTTGGATTGAACATCTAATGCTAGACATCTAGTGCTAAATGGTGATATATAGACCTACTCATGGGTGACCTGTATAGCTAGTATACCTCTTAGTTTATTTATTACCTCCCTTGATCTATAAATACTTTCCCTCTACACTCATTTTTAACATTTTTTAGAAAATATTTCTCACCCCACTTTGCCCCCACTTGCATGAATTCCCCATCCATGGAAAGAAAATCCATTTTCAAGAACCTATATTGCTCACACATTTTGAGGTTCATGCAACAACCAGATGCATCAAATGATTGGATTTAGGAATGTAAATTTATTGGCCTACTATTCATGCCTGAATATGACATAGACATAGTACTACTAAAATTGCTCATGTATTCTTATGACCCTAATGATAATATCTTCACCGTGAACATAGACTCTATAACCATTTCATTTGGTACCTCACTAGAACATATTCATAATTTGGTAGGTCTTCCATTTCATAATGCAACCCTAGTGAGTTCAAAAGCTATACTAATAGATGGAAGAAAAAATTTGGTGAAAAAATTTGGCTTACAAATCAGTTGAACTAGTATGTACTTGTAAATTTGTTTTTATATTCAAAATTTAACTTTTGAGATGTAAAATCCTCATTTTCTCTTTCATTTTAGATAATCAAAAGAGGGGCCTCCATGTTGAAGCCATTAAAAACCCTTTTTAAAAAAATAAATGGTTCTATTTTTCCAAGCTAGAATAGTATTACAAGGAGGACTAGAAAATATTCCCTATTGGGCACTTTTTTACATTGTCCATACTCTTTTAAAATTTAGATTTGACTGGTACTCTTTTATTTCTACTAGGATAAGGATTGAATTAAATTATGCTTTTACCAATCCTAATTCCACTATTTTTTTTTCAAATTTTATTCTATCATTGTAAAATGAGTCCTTCTTTGACCTCCAAAAATCATAGGTTCTACCTATACTTGATCCAAAAATGATGACAAACACTTTGTCTATGGATGATTAGTAGCTTAGTTTATTTGTTCATTTGTTGATCTAGGGTTTAATATTTGTTTTTTTATTAAATGGTTACCAAGTTAAAGATTAATAAATGTTGGAACTTCACAAATCTATCCCTTGTCCAAGGTGCTTCATAAGAGATTTTAATGGTATGTAAGGATAAAAAAGACAAATCAACTCTAGGATACATATCCTAGCTATGCATCCAAAAGACTTCTCCACAAGACAAGATCCATATCTCCAAAGAAATTGTGGAACCCTAATGTTTATTCCTCAAGTAGAATGGTCTGTAAATAGATGTTCATTCACACTTATTCTTCTTCACTTATCTTCTTACAAATGGTTGGAAATGAACTTGTATGTATAAGTAGATCTTGCCCTAAATCCTTTTGAATAAGTTAGTTGTACATGGTTGACCTAGTCAACTCTATACGTTTTTAGGAGATAACTCACTAGGTCTTAAGCTAGGTTAGTCAAAGGTCTAACAAAGTTCCTAATGAAAAATACACCTAAATAGTATAGGGTTGACCCAGTCAACCCTGTATGGTAATCAGAGGCTAAAAACTATATAGGGTCGACCTAGTCAACCTAGTATAGTTAGTTAGTGAAAGGGGGTCAAGGCAAGAGCAAGGAGGATAAAGCATGGAAAATGACTAGAATGGGTAAGAATAAGAAGAATAATCTTAGGGTAAATAGTTTTAGGAGATGAGTATGTAGATGGTAAGTAGTAAAAGGGATAACAATCTTATGTAGCACCAATAGTTTTCCCACGCCTTTCCTAACGTACCCCTTAAGGTGTGCACTCAAGCAGATTGAGACTCAATGGGTTCCTACAAGATAGAAAGTGTTAGTAATCAATAAAAGTTTTAAAATATTATGTGTATACAATTGAGGTCACCTCAGTTGATTACACTCCCCCTTTCTTTCTACAAGTTTTTAGCTTTCAAAAATCCTAGTAGGGTTTTAACTTTGAAGAACTAATTTATAGGTCATCCATGCACAATCAAAGGAAAAAAATACATACATTCATATTTTAAGTAGGCATAGGTGGATGTACTATTATTTTCTTATTTTTCTAGATAGGTCAAAATTTACCCACAAAATATAGTAATAACAGTCAATCCAAACTATTTCCAATTATTGTTTTAGTTTCATGTGCATAACCAGTCTAAGTTGGTCATTTATAATTATCTTTTAGTTTCACATAGTCAAACTAATGGACACAAATAATTATGCTAGTTATAAATAATTTAAAACATTTTATACCCTTTAATACATTTTATATTAATTAGAGTTACTATCCCAATTACTTCAACAATTTGATAAAGTAGGTGTAAAATCCAAAAAGGGACTAGATGGCTTCTATCCCTACAAAAAAGTGGTCTTTTGACCACTCAATAAGGTAAAAAATTTGAAAATGCCACTAATTAATGTTTCTCTTTAGGAGGTAAAATGCTCAAATTGGCAAAGACAAAGAATAAAGGAGACTCTAATGAGAGAAAATATCACACTCCAACCTTCACCATGCTTCAAGTAGAAATAGAAGGGGTAATATTTCTTATATTGAAAAATAATTTATAAAAGATAATATATGTCCATCATAGATAGTTTATCAAATAAAAATAAATAATATTAGATCTCAAGATAGTATCATCTAATGAAAATGCACCATAAACTAACTAAATTTTAGATCACCATAGTGGATCATTATAAATCATATAAAAATATACAAAAAGCAATAAAGATCAAAACTAGATCTTAAAAAACACATGACATAAAGAAATATTAGGTTTTTTATAAACACCTTTTTGGTTGGTACAACCATTAATCATATGACCCATACTCATGTAATCATGTTCCATACTCATATTATCTTATCCCATAATCACATTACTAATTCCCATAACATCTTTACTAGGTCCCTAGCTAGTAGTTAAGAGCATTACAACTAGGTTCCTCCCTTGATTAAAATCCCATTTCACACTCCTTAGCACTTCTCTTAAGTAGTTGTTTTATCATGTGCCCCATTTTAAAATTATTTATTTAATAAACCTCTTATTTTTTTATGTTACATGCCCCATTTTTAATGATATCTTGTAGCCTAACTATAGAAAATAATATTTTATATCAAACACTTGACAATGTGTAATTTTACCAAATCTTAATGTACTTGAATTATCCTCACATATGTAACTCTTATTTTTTATTCCTCAACCATTTAATATTATAGGGGATTAACCCTTTCCAAGACATTACTATTACACATGACATTCCTAGTCTCTGCTTAAAATGACTAATATCATTATCAAACTATCTCCATGATCCTAGATTAATGCTAGTCATTCTTGGAAGAGTCTATGCTCCTTAGACAATGTCACCACAATAGACTTATCCACAAGGGTAGGACACATACTCGTGTAATTTTATATCTAATTTCATAATTTTAAATGTTTAAAAAGGGTTATCCCATATGTTTTTCATGTTGGTTAGGAAGAAATTACCCAAAGAGTTAATTATATAATCTATAGATCCCAATCATTTATCTATCAATAAATATATCAAGCATTCACTAGAAATACATCTACACATAGAGATGAACTTTCATAATTATTTAAAATCTAAAATCCTTTAAAGGATAAAGCCTTAGCTAAGTTTGAATACCATTTTAGATTTCAAGTCATAGGTTTTCAAGTGTTGAAAGCTCTATACATGATTGCACCACATGCTAGTATTACATAGGATTACACATTCTCAACTAGGTAGGATGATTACATGTGGTTTGACTTCCCTCTTCAAAGTATTATATATTTAGGTAGTTCTCAGCCATAGGGGGTGTCTAAGGCCAACTCAACCCATCACTTTTAACCTTTTCCCCAATCACAATTCTCTTATTTTATAATGTAAAGAGGTAGGGTTTGAAGAAAAGAGAAGGTAAATATAGTTGTTCACACATGATCATAGAAATATAAATATACATAAAAGTCTATTAGACATAGATGCATCTTATAGAATCAATAAATTTTTTTCACAATTAACATAAATGGTTATGTCATCCAAAAAATGATTATGCATGACACAATCATCCATGAAAGCATGAACCTACCACAGTAGGTGAAACTCTTTTATTTTTAGATCTGAGAACTCTCAAGCCCATTCTCGTTCATTTTAGACAATTGTATCTAGACAAAAATCTATATAAACTCGAATAAATCTAAGTTATTCATTATCCTAGTCTTTTACATAAATAGAAAATTCTTATATTTATCTAGTTACATTCATATTTATTTGATTATTATATATGATAAGTAATTTGAATGTTCAATCATTTTTTTTATTAGGGTCACATTAATACTTAAATATATAAAACATATTGGTGAACTTGTTCCTTGTTTTGAGCATAGAAAACCCTAAACTCCTTAGGGTTTCCTTCCATTTTCCTTGGGTTTTAAATTTTAGTATCCAATTCTGATTTTAGGACCTAATTTGTGGTTTATCCTTTTAGAAAAATATTTTTCATATCCCCAATTCCAACCCATAATCAGGTGGGTAATAATTAGTTTAGTTTGGACAAGGTCACTCGATATGACTACTTTCAATGATTTCTTAACTAAGTTCTTATTTAGATTATGTGGTCATCATTAACTTACAATCAATTATGCATGTTGATCTTATTTTATTAAACAAAATTTTAATTATGAATTGATATGTCACATTGATTTGATATCTTGCTTAACTTATAAGTATCATGGTAACACATTTTAAGTGTTAGAAACCTATATTAATTTTCAATCATTATAAGATGAACCCATCAAAGTCTTGGGCTAAGAATTGGTTTTGTTTATAAACTAGTTTATTATTACATTAAGTTTAGAATTGTTTAATTCATAACACTTCCATGGCTTATTAGGGCTTTATAGAAGTTAGTAAGTCCATCAATTATTTCTTGACCATGCTTGGAATTATTAGTACTTATTAAATAAGTGCAATATATAATTGATGTTTTTCTTGTTTATTAATACCTCAAAATCAATTTAAATGAATAAACATGTTTTTGGGTAGTAAAAAATCTTCTTATTATGTTTTGATTTATCAACAATTCAGACCTAAAAATGTCATGATGATATTTTATCTTTTCCAGCTATATTCATAGGATGAGTCATCAAGGTTGTCAAGATGAATAAGTTGTTGATTATCATCTAGGTCATCATTGACACTAAGCTAAGTGTGCCTTTTTAGTTCTTATTAAATAACCATAGTATATAATCCTAATTGCTATAAGACATTATTTATTATATTGTTATTGGTGAAATTATTTTTATATCCTTGATCATGTACAAACCATGATTAATAAATCATTTGATAAGGAAATCACAACAAATGAATTTTGGGAAAAGTCATTTTAGACTTTGATGTGATAATTATGATTTTCATGATTATATTTTAAAGTCAAAATCTTTAATTATTATACCCTAATTCACCTTTGCATGCAAAAATATATCTCACTTCTTTTAATTGGGAATTTTTTAATCAATGACTACTTGTTTGGAATGAAGGTGAACCATTAGGGTTTGTATAAATCAGAGTAGCTTGGTTAGAGCAACATTTGGAATGAATAACAATCCTATTTTAGTTTTATGGAATAAATTTAAGGGAATTTTTATTTGGAGGAACATTTCATGGTGCATGCTTTTTGAAAGAATCCATGGCTAGATAATAAAGTGAGTTAGGGTATGAGACCAAAGCAAGAAAAATAGGCTAAAAGCATATAAATGAGGAGAAGAAAGGATGGAAGGTAGTCATGGGGCATAATAGTGTAGGAATGTTCTTTTCTTTCTTTAGTAGGTTTTATATGCATTATTTTTTATAAATAATCATGGGAAGACTCTATTTATCTAATACTTCAATAGATATACTCCATTATACATATAATTATATATGCAGATGAGAATATACCTTAGGAAGGGTAATAACCAAGCAATCGAAATATCCCTTAATTAGTAGGGTATGAATTTATTGGGGAAAATGAATAATTAATTAAAGACATATAGGGAATGATGCCTATATTTTTTTAATGTGGGAAATATCCGAGCTAATTTTTCTACCTTATCCTTTTCAATGTGTTGTGATTTTTATAATTTTTTATTATTTAAAAGGGTCAAACCTAATTTTGATTATACACTTGGGTGATTGCATATTATATTTATGTCATTTATCTCTCTCTCATTTTTAAGTAATTAGTGATCATTCTAGAGTTTATATGTGTGGTACATCTATTTACATTTATTATCTATAAAAGTTCATGCATAAACTTGATCTTTGTGTAGCATGTTTTATGGGAAAGTGTTATAATAGGTTAAATTAATTAGAAGTTAGAATTATGTAACTAAGATTTATAAATTATGTATTTTTCATTTAAATATTTTTGAAACTATGATCAGGTAAACAAACATCCAAAGATTGCATGCTAAATTTATGATATTATGTTGAAGATTGAAATGTTATGTATACCAATTTTTATAACTTGATTTATTGCTCTAAGTTTCTTTATTTAGAAAATGTATCCTCATATACTTGGGACTACGTACTTGTATTCTATTTGAAGGTTTTATTACTCATTATACTATTGATTAAGAAAGCGTGGAGTTGCATGGTTTTTGACCATGACTAATATTCTTTTTAAATCTTGATTTTTTTAATAAGTTGATGTGGATTTTTTATTAAATTCAGCTATTGATTTATATTAATTGGGAAATTTTAAAATAACTAATTATCTGAGTGAACATTATTAGTAAGGTGTTATTATTTTGGTTCTTTATAGGACTATTATTTAAAATCGTATTTGATTTCAAGGTGCATTAAGGGAGTAGTATCATACTTATTTTTGCAATAATGATCAGTACATGTTACACATTGGCTAAGTTCTTAACCACTTGTAGGTCTAATTATTTTACAAGGTGCATTAATGTATTTAACCCTAAAATGTAGATATGGGTAATCTAGGGTTAAAAGGATAAGAAATAAGCTAGGGCACAAGGATGGTAAATTATCTCTAAAGCAAGCCAATTATTTTTGAAACTAAGATAAAAACATATACTAGATTTATTATGTTGAGATATGCTAAAATGGAAAGTAAAACTATGTTACATATTACAATGATAATGAACACAAGATACTTAGTTATTTTTGATGCTAATATGAATCTAGATGTAGAACAAGTAGAAAGTAAGATGGATCTAGATTCTAGATTAGTCCCCTAATTCTACAAATTGTACCTCTATATCCATAAACATTTGTGTCAATATATGATGGCTATGTCAATGCTACTATTTGAATTATATGTAGGTGTCTAGTATGAAATACATATTGCAACTAAATGCAACCACTTAGATGTTTCTGGGTTTTATGTTGCCTTCGCTCTGGTGTATTCAAATCTAGGTCGTGGATGATCACTCCTTATTAAATAACAAAACCCTAGCTCTTCCACTTCATAGTAGATATGGGAAAAATGTGTTAGTTGGAACATAATGTTTATATACCCAAAATACTCCCCTATTAATGAGCACTACCTATATAGACAATACTCTAAACTAGGCCTCATAATTATGTAGTTCTCACCTATGTGTTGTATCATGTGTGAATCATGCAATGTGTGATAATCAAGTATGAAAATGAAATATATTATAACTTATAAAATATGGATATTATGATGATACTTCAATGCTTCATACCTATAAATATGTTGTCCCTATGACTAATATGGAAATAGGATAAAATAGGGAAGCACTATTCACATGAGTGCTTCTGATAAGTTGTCTTATGAGTTTATAGTTCTATGCTAGGGTTGGAATTAATGAGGATTGATTATGTATTTATAAAAATACATTTAGATAATATATTTCATTAAAACACTAAGGATGACCATAGGAATATTTTTCATTTATAAATTAGATGACTTTAGGGCACTGGATGTTTGTATTGGGATATGACACTTGTGTTGTTATGTGTTTGACTGGGATGCAAGTGTCCAAGAAAATAGAAAAAAATCAAAGGTCCAAAAATTATAGAGATGGAAGATAATAAATTTTATATCATTCTAGGTAAGACACAAGGTCTGAGTCATTAGAATAACATTGGTTAGACTAATAGATATGCAATAAGTCATAAAGAGATAATGTATGTGATCCCTTTGGCAATGTAAAAGATATAATAGTTAAAGGTACATCCATGATATTTAGTTTTAAAGTATACAATATTGAGGTGATATATAATATTATAAAGAGTGTCTATATTTCCCCCCTTTAATCTAATAATGAAATTACTAGTTTAATGGGAAAAGAATGTATACTTGGGGTGTGTATAACACACCTTGTCTTTGCTTGAGTCCAACTTGAGTGATTTTTTGGTGAGTGACCTACAACTAAGAGCATGTTAAAATATATAATTAGTGCATATAATCTGAAATATAAAGTATTGAAATGATGTAAATTGAAAGAGAGCAAGGTTTAGGAGTACACCTATGTATTGAAGCAATCATCTTGCCTTTCGATAATTTAATATGAAATATGTATCATTATGAATTATATTTGAACTAAGATTAGTTCAAATATAATTCTATAAGTGCATATATATAAAGAGATAGAGAGATATTGGAGGACACATGCCCCTAACCTTATAGAAAAGGTGAGTTTCCACCTGACAGTTGAGATTAGTTCAACTATGCAACCTAATCATACTTATAACCTGGTGAGTGTGAGTGAACCAAGTCAACTCAAACTATAAATATGGTGAGGATAGATGATGTAATCAAGTAAAACATATAAAATTGGAAATATTGAGTCATTTAATCACCTCAAATATATCATAAATGAACCAACTATTATAGTATATTAGATCAATACAGTCTGTAAAATTCCAACTTGGCGGGTGTTAATAGTTCTTGAAAGTTTTTAAAATTTGAAACTAATTTTATTTTGAAATATTAGGTGTATGTTACATATAATATTCATTGTAGATATGTCTCATGCTAAAAATATGTAGTATGATGGTGCCAATGTATATATTTCTACCAAAAATGTGTATATGAATCATATAACTATGAATTTTGGCCAATTTGAAATGGTTTAAGTTTAGAAAACATGTTTCCAAAACATTCCCCCAATATAATATGAAACTAAAACTATTGCAAGTGTGGAGAACATGTTTTCATAACATGCCCTCACTATATATAGAGAAATACAAAAATTGATATAAGTGCCAATATGGAGAATATGTCTCTAAAGCATGTTGTCACTGTAATCTAGGTATGTTACATACTAAATAAGCATGGAGAACATGTTTCCAAAAAATTCCCCCACTACATCTAAAACCATGAAAAATGTGGAGAACATGTTTTCAAAACATACACTCATTGCACTCTGAAACTGTGACAAATGTGGAGAACACTTTTTCAAAACATGTCCCCATTGTAATTTGAAAATGTGGAATTCATGCCTCTATGGAATGCCCACATGATATGCCCCTCATTTTGAGGTGAGGGAAATTATATACTTGTATTTACCTTACTACATAAGGATAATATAACAATGTAAAATATGAATGGATCATGTAGTATATAGAGGGAACATGTCTAGGTAGATATATCATCTACATTGAATTATAAAGAATGTGATCACACCAAGTCCTAAGATGTATAATGTAGATCATGGAAATGTCTATATATTAATATTACATGATTAATAAGTAATCAAGCACACACATTATATCACTCAAAATCAAATCAAAATACAATGGTACAAGGAGACCTAAAACAAGGGACATGTCAAATGCCACACAATCGAAGGGACATGACTTAGTAAAATTATACATAAAATCAAGAATGACATATTCCAATGTAAACATATAATAAACCATGACATATATAAATGTCATAATAGGTACACTTAGGCATATGTGCCATAAATAGTGGAGTATATTCAAATTCTCAAACAAGCAAGATAATAGAAAGGTAAGACACTCAAGGAAGTACATAAATGAAATCATAAGTAACTATCATAAAAATATCATACTTATCTATGGATATATGTGTTATTAAAAATGTTAAGTGTATACACACAATATTTTCAAACTTTATTAATTGTTGATCCTTTCTCACTTGTAGGAACTTGTTGTCTCAATCTCTTTGAGTGCATGCCTTGAAGGGTGCACTAGGAAAGAGGTTGGCAGACCATTGGTGCTTCTTAGGATTGTTGTCCATTATTAACACTTTATATCAATCCCATATCCTAAAAACATTCCACTAAGATTGACCTACTCTTTTGTACCCTCTTTTAGTCATTTTTGACCTTCATTATCCCTTCCTTAGCCTAAAATCATTTTTGATGGTTTGTGATAAACTATCAACCCCATCAACCTTATACTATAATTGAAAAAAATAATTTAGGGTTTAGGTCCACCCCTGTCTGACTTAGACTAGGACCTAATTTATTTTTATCAATAATAATACAAAGTTGATTGGGTTAACCCTGTCAGCTAGAATTTTGGAAAGGACTAGGGTTAGATCTAGTTATATAAACGCATCCATTTCATCATTTACAAGAGAAGAGAATAAGAAGAGATATATATTATACATATTATTATGAAAAAAAATCATTTAGGGTCTAGGTCCAATCCTGGTTGACCTAAACCAAGACCTAATTTATTTTTGTCAATAATGATACAAATTCAATTGGGCTGACCCTTTCAACTAAAATTTTGGAAAGGACTAGGGTTAGATCTAGTTATATAAACACATCCATTTCATCATTTATAAGATAAGAGAATAATAAGATATATATATATATATATATATATATATATATATATATATATATATATATATATATATATTGTGCATCTTCTTATCCACCATTCTACTTGAGGATCATAGCTTAGGGTTTCATACTTTCTTTGGAGATACGGATCTTGTCTTGTGGAAACATATTTTGGATGAATTGATAGGTTATGTAGCCAATATATGATTTATACTTATCATCCTTACATACCAAAAAATCTCTTATGAATCACCTTGACCAAGGGAGAGATTGAGGCTCAATGGATTCATATTTGAAGGTAAGTATTCCTAACTGTGCTCCTCCTTTATAAGAGTAGATAGATATGCATTTGTACTTCTCTACGTTGAATTAGGATTTTGTATACATTGATGTGATTATGTCTTCTATGTAAGTTTAATTTTTATTTTTATTACCCTCACTTTATGCCACAAGCTTTGGTGAGCACTAGATTAGACTTTACTTGTTATTAGTTTAATGAATATGAAAACATAGGACCTAATTAGGGTTATTGCATAGTTTTTCTTGACTGGAGGCTTTGGAACCCTCCTTAGTGATATTATTATGGTAAGATATTCATTAGATAGGTTTAATAGATCAATATTTTTCATTGCCTTTAATATATAATGTATCAACAATTAGAAGTGTGAATAGGATGTATCTTCTCTAAGCTAGGATTGATTTATAGATCAATTACATTTCCCTTTACATACATTAAGTACATAACATATCAAGAACACTAAAATTGATATAAGCATGGATGAAGGAATGTGTAAGTAAATATATGAGCTCAAATATTATAATGTAAAGTTATCATATAATGATATAACCTATATGTATTAAGATCATAGATGTGGATGCCCTTAATTCCTATTGATGTGAGTAGAGGGAAAACCCAACATCCAAAAACACATAGATCATATATCTATGTATGACTAAATCACACTCAAAATACGTGTGAAACATGTGTATATATAAAATAATGATATTCCATAAACAAATATGGAACCAAAAATAAATATGCCAAGGATCTAATAAGATACATAAATATAGAACATACTTTTGGCTTTTTGATATTTTTTTGACTTTTTTAGTATTTTTGGAATGTGTGAAGCCTTGAAAACTTAAGTTGGATCCTTTAAATTGGTTTATTCATGGTTGGATAAGTGGGAATGGTACATGTCACATTTTTCCTCATATTTTACATGTGCAGTTGAAATACCAATGTTATCATTTAGGATATAGATCCATTTTCCTTCATGATAAAAAGAAACACCTTGCAGATTTTGGTCAAATTTTTATTGCATTTGATATAACTAAATATTTCCTAATGTAAATAAATATGGATAGGTTTTTCTCATAACCCAAACCCACGCTATAATAAATTTAGGACCATAAGCACTTGGTAGTATTATGTGGCCCAAGGATTCTTTCCAAATGACTTTTCATTGCAAGATTTTAAGATCAAAACCAAGCTATTGAAATCATATAACATTTAAAGTAGTTTTTGTTTATGTAGGATCAATATGGTTACGCCAAAAATAAGCACCACCCATGAATAAGGTGATTTTTAAATCCTATTGGCATGGATGTTGTTTGATTTTTTTTTAATTTGAAGTTTTTATTATGAATTGTATGTCATTTGTACTTATGGTTCCTTCTTCCTTTAATAATGTAAAGGATCATTAGATATTTTATATTTTTGGTGATCACTAGGTTGTGAACTTGATTCCTTTGGAGGATCATCCAATGTAATTTTTTGGTCATTAATGAGGTCTTAGATATTATGATTCAAGGTAAAATATTTGTTCATAGAATGTTTAGGGCCTTGGTGATAATCACAATAAGCATTCACATCATAACTTTTGGTAGAGGTCTACTCATATCAACCTCTATAGGATGAAAGGGAGATATAAAATGACACTCTATAATTTATGAGAGTAATGAAATGGGAGACTCAGGTGAAAGTGTAAATTATCTCCTTGGTGCCTTGGTTAAGAAGATATACTTAAGTTTTTATAATAGTGTATCAGTCGATGTTGTGTTATTTATAGGAGAGGTGGGTTGAGATATACCCTACTCATGGTTACCCAACTCTTATATTTTGTATCCATATTTTATCAAATATCTAAGGCTAAAATCAGGTTTATAGGATTACAACATAAGATCATTTATTTGTTGGACCACTACATGATGTTTAAATGGATTACTATCAATTGGAAATGTGTAAATAAATCCTTGATGGATAAATTTTAAGCATGCATGAAAAGTAGATGGGACTACATAAATTTAATGTATCTAAAGCCATCCTAACAATATATTATAGTTTGAATCATTTGCCATAATGTGACACAAAGTAGGTAATGTATGGGGTCCCACAATAATGTTTAATTTATTTTCCTCAATACTTTACATGAAATATTATCAAATCATTTCATGCTCATATTGGAAGTTTATAAATCATTAGGCCTAATGCCAAGTAAGGAAAAAAAGTATATGTTTGAAATGTTGAGCCTTGAACCATTGTCTAAAATAACTCTTTTTACAATTTTATTGCACACACCACCCTGAATATATAATGGTAAACAAAAATTTATGAGGGCTTGAGGTGGTAGATCCTCCTTGTCAAAGGATATATTATGTCCAGTCCATTTGATATAATTTAACACAAAATCCACATATGGAGGCTCCACATTAATTGATAAAAAAGTCATGCATAATGTATCCAAAATAGCATCCTTATGATGAGAAGAGTGGTGTAGCAAGTCCTAGAGTGAAATTTTGACTATATTATCATTGGAAGATTTTATGGCATGGTGGGAAGAGAACTAATATTTCATACACTCCCTTTGGTGTTTTTAACTAATAGATAGGATCTCATTATAAACATTATAACAAGAGGGGGTATTCAAGAATACATTTGATTTATAGTAACCAGATTTGGAACACCTTATAAATTGGATTTAATTAAGCATGTATGAAACATAAAAAGTAAAAACTAATTGACCAGATTTGGAACCCCTTATAGATTGGATTGAATTAAGCATGTATGAAACATAAAAAGTAAAAACTAATTTTATTTACTATAGAATGAAGTAACTAAGAGATATATCCATATTGAATATGATTTTGGAAAAGGTAAAATTCTAATTTTGAACTTGTAAAATCTTGTTAAGTTATAAATCAAACATAAAAAATAGAGAATTAGAAGACCCTAAATCAAAATATAGGGTTTTACAAATGAAAGGTTAGGTTCACCAAATATTTAACCTCAAAATATAGATAATGGGGAATCTAGGGTTAAATAGGTAGATATATCCTAGGGTACAAGGATGGTAGACTATCTTTAAAGTAGGCCAATTAATTATGAAACTCATATAAAACATATACTAAATTTATTATGTTGAGATATGCAATAATGGAAAGTACAACTATGCTAGATATTATAATGATAATGACCAAAGGATAATAGGTTTGTTTTGAAGTTAATACATATCTAGATATATAACAAGCATAAAGTAGGCTAGATATAAATTCTATATTAGCTGCCTAATTCTAAGAATTATACCTCTATATGCATAGACACTTGTATCAACTTGAGATAGTTTCATCAATGTTGTAGTCTGAATTAGATATAGGTGTCAGCAAACAAACCTACTAAAACTAGATGTGACCACCTAGATGCTGATGAATTATGTGTTGACTTAATTTTAGTACATTCAAATCATGGTCATAGACTATCACTCCTTGTCAAATAATAAAAACTTAGTTCTTCCTCTTCATAGTGGTTGTGGGAAAAATAGGTCAGTGGTAAAATAGTGTCAA
Source organism: Torreya grandis (assembly GCA_037957365.1). Taxonomy (NCBI): domain Eukaryota; kingdom Viridiplantae; phylum Streptophyta; class Pinopsida; order Cupressales; family Taxaceae; genus Torreya; species Torreya grandis. The sequence goes on from JARHVA010001162.1 coordinate 1,517,959, forward strand.
GTTGCCATAAATACCCCTATATAAATGATCACTACCTATATATCTAATAATTTTAAGAGGGCCTTAAACTTATGTAGTTCTCCTCTATCTGTTGGCTTGTTCATGAATCATGTAATGTGTGATAAGTAAATATGACAATTACCTAATTTGTAACTTAGAAAATCCATCTCTTGGGATACTCCTTAAATAATTTTAGACTTTTAGATATTATATCCCTATGATTATTATGGAAATAAGAGGAAATATGAAATTTTTGCTTACTTGAGTTCTAGGTTGAGAGATTATGGTAAGTTGCATTATGAGTTACTAGGTCTATGCTAGGTTAGCAATGAATAAGATTTTATCTTATATTTATACCAAAACCTTTGGAGAATATATCACATTAAATAACCTAGGAAAACCATAGGAATACATTTAATTTAAAAATTGGATGACTTTAGGGAACTATACACTTGCATTAGGATGGAACACTTGTATCAACATATGCATTTGACTCGGATGCATGCGTTTAGGTAGCTAGAAAAAAAGCACATGTCCATAACTTGTAGAGATGGAAGAAAATTAGGTTTATAACATTCTAAGAAAGATAGAAGGTTTAAGTCATCTAAATAATATTGGTTAGACTAAGAGATAATAAATTAGGCTCAAAGAGATAGTTTATGCAAGCCTTTTGGTAGAAAGAAATGTCTAGAAGCTGAAGGTACATCCATGATATGTATTTACCAAGTGTACAAAATTAAAGTGATATATAATTTAAAATATAGTTTCTACATGATCTGAAGGAGTTTTCACTCATCATATGGTTTAAAAGAAAAAATGTGGAAAAGACAAGTGTTGTAATGGGAAGTCAACACGTGAAAAAAATATAAAGAGTTTATATAATTAGTTTTAATATTAGAATTATATTATTATGTTGTTAATGGGTGTTATGTTGTAGATGTGGAACCAAACTAACCTTTATCCACATGACCCCGTTATCAACTTTGCCATATAATTTTGCTAATTCCACCAAGGTATTTTTTCCACATAACTAATTATTCCCACCATAATTCTTCCATTTTCAAAATATTACTAATATCTTATTTTATTATGGTTATTAATAACCATGGGATATGTTTCAAATTAAATCTAAATTTAATTAAATCCTAATATCCTCTTTTATGGTTTTATTAAACCTTTGGATAATCTTATGCCAAGTCCCAAATTTTAATTCACCCCACTTTCACATGGATGGTTATTTAAAAAACCATGGGATATTGTTTTTAAAAAAAAGGTAACTTTGACCCATTTTAATAAAACCTTTATACCATTCATGACTTTCTACACATGGCATTCCATTTCACTTTGCATGGGGGGGAGGGGGGAGGGGGATTTAATTTAAATGAGAAATGTTTTAAATTATTTTATCCTCTTACCTTATGTTTGGTGCTAAACTCTTAACATGCATGCCTTAAGCCTTACCCACATTTTTATTCCACATGGATCATCCACTTGATTTTTGCATGGTTGGCGATTGGTGGGAAGAGCATGGTTTTTATTTATGGGAAGAGTTTTGTTAGATTAAACATGATGTTTCAACCACCCATAATATATGGGATTTTATTTCATTAAATTTTTTATGCAACCTATTACGAGAGTTTAAGCACACTTCAGGGTAGAGTTGACATTGTTAGCCAATATTGGCTATAAACATTTTTATTCCATTAAATATTGTAGATTATTTATATTATAAAGGTAGATAACAATGTACATAATATTATAGAAGTTGTGTATTCTTTTTGTATAGAAAAAAAATTGTGAAAAATATTTGAAGTAGGGACATGCCATATAGGTGGAAGTCTATTATGCTGGAGAACATAGGTTATTAAATTTATAGGATTGACCATGTTTATTTTTACAGAGGTAGAATTTTGGGATAGCTTGATTGAGGCCATTTTTTCCTATTACAGAGTCTTTTTAATCTATGTAAATTATAGAGAGAGTTATTTGCCCATTTTGGAGAAAGAAAGTACTTGCAAAGCTTTAGATGAATAAGAAGATGTTTATTGATCAGGTTTAGAGTTTTTAATATCTAGTTTTTAGTTATATTATAGGTGATAGGGTTGATTTATCATTATTGTGAGTTGTATTATTACTTTTAATTTGATTTTTAATGGATCAAATTACTATTTAACAATCCCAGGGATGTAGCAAATTGGTGAACCCCATAAATAATCTTTGGTCTCTATTTTATTCTCAATTTTCCATTAGTATATCAGTTATAAATTATTATTGATATTTGGAGTTTAATTACTAGAAATTAATTAAGAAATTATATAAAGAGATAAAATATAAAGGGAATGTTTTTAATTGAAAAATAGATTTATATGAGTTTATAGAATAATCATAATCAAAATTGTTGCAGATAATTTAAATTTTGAATAAAAGTCATTTTTTAAAAATAAAATTTGGAAATTAGCATATTATTAAAATCTATTTTTAAATAAATAGTTTTGATAGTAGGGGAAACTTACTATTTACGGATTAGTTTGGTATCAGAGAAGTTAGAATGCATGGATTAACTTCTGATTGTGTGAAAATTAAAATTTAGTTTTAGTATTGGTTAGATTATTATAGACTTGTTGTTTACTTCATTTGCAGCATTAGAAGTATAGGTTATTTTTAGGAATAGGAAATCATGGGAAAGTTGTCCAAACAAAAGAAAATTGATGAGTTCAAAGCATTTAATATGCAGATTTAAGAAGGTAAGTCTCTCTTGAGATCAAAATTTTATTCCTTGGAAGAGGAAGTTGAAAGGTTGAAAATTGAGTTACAAACCAAGGATGAGCTCTAGGCAAGACTACATAATGGTAAACAAGTGAAGGATTTGCCTTCCACATTGGATGCAGAAACCATGATGAATGAATGTATTGTAAGTGAATGTGAGTCACCAGTTAATTTTCCTTCTCATGATGAGTCTAGTAATAATGATTTTGGTAAATTTGAATAATGTAAAAAAGGAATAGGTTTAAAATTACTTGTTAAAATGGGATTTAATGGAAAAGGCTTTGGAAAAGATGGATAAGGCACTTATAACTCCATTCAGGTAGAGGATAGACCTAGTTTTGTAGGTTTTGGATATACTACTGTGAAAATAGAAGCTAGAGAAAATTTTAGTAGCACTGAAAGAAGAAAAGCTTTCAACAACAAAGTGTTCAAGCCACTAGTCCTGTAGAGTGATAGCATGCAGAGAAAAAGAAGTCCATCCCCATAAAAATATGGTGTTGTGTAAAGACATGATTTGAGAAAAGGTAACATCATTCCACCTTCTCATACTTGCACTAGTCCTAAAAACCTAGTAAATATTTCAATGTATATTTCAAGGACTTATTATCACATGATTTTTGGTCTAAATATCCATGTAGTTTTTGTGGATTAAATAATCATTATGTTGCCTTATGTTGGAAAAGAAAACTAGATCTTAGGATGTTTGTGTTTTCTAAAGAGAAAAAATGGGTACTAATCATTTTACTCATTGTAATCTAGGTGGTCACTAAAATGATAAATTTTGGGTATTGTATCCACAATTACATCCTAAGTATTGTAGGAAGACATCCATGAAGAATGATGCATCTATAAGCAAACAAGAAGTTATTTCAAATCCAATAGTTTTAGATATGACTCATGCAGCTACTTTTGTATTCACTGAGGAAATTAAACCACCTAAATAGGAATATGTGATAAAGTGGGTTGGCGAACAATTCCTTAGTTTCATGTTTGCATAGTTATGATAGTTTATTAGCATGAAAATGTTCAAAGTAGTTTTGGGATTCTATTAAAAATAATATATTTTGGTTTTAAATATATTTTTGGAGCTACCAACTATGAGAAAATTTGAGTGACATGTTTATCATACTTGAATTATTTTATTGTGGCTTTGCTAAGCTCTATATTTTTCTCTTAAATAAGCTTTTGAGTTCTTGATGCATTGGTAAAAGGATTTAACTCATGTTTAAACTTGCAGATATTCTTAAATGATTTTAAGATTTAAATATGGTTTATTAGAGTAACTTGTAGATAGAATCCAAGGGATAGGTTTATCAACTTGGATTATTTTCTCACATTTAAGGTTTTTGAAAAAATTTAGTTTGAACTTTGATAATAGTGTACGCAAGTAGATGCACCATTTTTGGAGATGTAACATTTGTACATGCAATTTAATTCTATCTACAATTTGGTATTGGATAGATATTTCTTTCACTAGCATTTTAGGGATTTAATTTGATTTTTGAATCGTTATCATGATATTTTGTAGTGATGTTTTCTAGAGTGAATTATTTGTAGATTCAGTGGATGACTTGACCTTTTGGGGACCAAAAAGGTCTTATTGGGGAGGTTTGATCTGGATTATTTTTCACTCATCATATGGTTTGAAAGGAAAAATATGGAAAAGACAAGTATCACAATGGGAAAGTCAACACGTGTCAAAAATATAAAGATTTTATACAATTACTTTTTATATTGAAATTATTTTATTATGTTTTTAATGGATGTTTTGTTTTAGATGTGAGACCAAATTGACCTTTACCTACATTACCCTATTATCAACTTTACCATGTAATGTTGCTAATTCTACCAAGGTATTCTTTGTACATAACCAATTATTCCCACCATAATTCTTCCATTTTCAAAATATTAATAGTATCATATTTTATTATGGTTATTAATAACCGTGGGATATGTTTCAAATTAAATCCAAATTTAATTAAATCCTAATATCCTATTTTATGGTTTTATTAAACCATTGGATAATCTTATGCCAAGTCCTAAATTTTAATTCACCCCAATTCCACATGGATGGTTATTTAAAAAACTATGGGATATTGTTTTTAAAAAAAAGGTACCTTTATCCCATTTTAATAAAACCTTTTTACCATTCATGCCTTTCCCCACATGGAATTCCATTTCACTTTGCATGGGGGGCCAATTTGGTTTACATGGGAGATGTTTTAAATTTTTTTATCCTCTTACCTTATGTTTAGCTATAAAATTTTAACATGCATGCCTTAAGCCTTACCCACCTTTTTATTACATGTGGATCATCCAATTGCTTTTTTCATGGTTGGTAGTTGGTGGGAAGATCATGGTTTTTATTTATGGGAAGAGTTTTGTTAAATTAAACATGATGTTTCAACCTCTCATAATATATGGGATTTTATTTCGTTAAAATTTACATGCAACATATTACGGGAGTTTAAGCACATTTTAGGGTAGAGTTGAGATTGTTAGCCAAAATTGGCTATAAATAAATTTATTTCATTTTATATTGTGAATTATTTATATTCTGAAGGTAGATAACAATGTATAGAAGTTATGTATTTTTTTTGTACAATTGTGAAAAATATTTGAAGTAGGGACATGCCATATAGGTGAAAGTCTATTATGATGGAGAACATAGGTTATTAAATTCAGATGATTGATTGTGTTTATTTTTATAGAGTTAGAATTTTGGGATAGGTTGATTGAGGCCATTTTTGCCTATTACAATTTTTTTTTAATTTGTGTAAATTGTAGAGAAAGTTATTTTCCTATTTTGGAGAAAGAAATTACTTGCAGAGCTTCAAATGAATATGGAGACATTTGTTGATCAGGTTCAGAGTCTTCAATATCTAGTTTTTAGTTCTATTATAGGTGACAGGGTTCATTTATCATTATTGTGAGTTGTATTATTACTTGAAAATTGATTTTTAATGGATCAGATTGATATTTAACAATCCTAGAGATGTAGTCAATTGGTGAATCCCATAAGCAATCTCTAGTCTCTGTTTTATTTTCAATTTTTCATTAATATATTAGTTTTAAATTATTATTGATATTTGGAATTTAATTACTAGAAATTAATTAAGAGATTATTCAAAGAGATAAGATATGAAGGAAATGTTTTTAATTGATCAATAGTTTTATATGAGTTTATAGAATACTCATTATCATAATTCTTGCAGAGAATTTACATTTTGAATAAAAGTCAATTTATTTATAATAAATTTTAAGAATTGACATATTATTAAAATTCATTTTTAAATAAACAATTTTGATAGTAGGGGGATACTATTTATAGATCAGTTTGGTATCAGGGAAGTTAGAATATAGGGATTAGCTTCTGATTGTGTGAAAATTTGAATTCAATTTCATTATTGATTAGATTATTTTAGATTTATTGTTTACTCAATTTACAGTATTGGAAGTATAGGTTGTTTGTAGGAACAAAAAACCATGGGCAAGTTATCCAAACAAGAGAAACTTGATGATCTCAAAGAACTTAATATGAAGATCCAATAAGAGAGTTCTCTCTTGGGATAAAATTTTATTGCTTGGAAGAGGAAGTTGAAATGTTGAAAACTAACTTACAAGCCAAGGATGAGCTCTTAGCAAGACTACAAAATGGTGAACAAGTAAATGATTTGCCTTCCACATTAGATGTATAAACCATGACAAATGAATGCACTATAAGTGAATATGAGTCACCAGTTAATTTTCCTTCCCATGATAAATCTAGTAATAATGATTTTGGTAAATTTGAACAATATACAAAAGCAATAGGTTTAAAATTACTTGTTAAAATAGGATTTAATTGAAAATTCCTTGGAAAAGATGGACAAGGCACTGCTAACACCATTCAAGTATAGGATAGACCTCATTTTGTAGGTTTTGGATATACTAGTGTGAAAATGGAAGCTGGGGAAAATTTTAGAACCGTTGAAGGAAGACAAGCTTCCAACAACAAAGAGTTCAAGCCACTAGTCCTATAGAGTGATAACATGTAGAGAAAAAGAAGTCCATCCCCACAAAAATATGGTGTTGTGTACATACATGATTTGAGAAAAGGTAACATCATTCCACCTTCTCATACTTACACTAGTCCTAAAAAACCTAGTAAATATTCCAACATATATTTTAATTATGAAAATAAGGATTTATTATCATAAGATTTTTGGTTTAAATATTCATGTAGTTTTTGTGGATTAAATTATCACTATGTTGCCTTATGTTGGAAAATAAAACTAGACCTTAGGATGCTTATATTTTCTAAAGAGAAACAAATGGGTAATACTCATTGTACTCATTATAATCTAAGTGGTCATCATAATGATAAATGTTGGGTTTTGTATCTATGAATACGTCCTAAGTATTGCAAGAAGACATCCATGAAGAATGATGCATCCATAAGAAAATAAGAATTTGTTTCAAATCCAATAGTTTTAGATATGACCCATGCATCTACTCAAATATTCATTAAGGAATTTAAACCACCTAAATAGGAAAATGTGATAAAGTTTCATGTTTGCATAGCTGTGATAGTTTATTAGCATGAAAATGTTCAAAGAAAATTTTGGATTCCATTAAAAGGAATATATTTTGGTTTTGAACATATTTTTGGAGTTACTAAATATGAAAAAATATGAGTGATAGCTTTATCATACTTGGATTATTTTCTCATATTTGTGGTTTTGCTAAGCTCTATATTTTTCTTCTAACTATGTTTTTGAGTTCCTGGTGCATTGGTAAAAGGAATTAACTCATGTTTAAACTTGGAGATATTCTCAAATGATTTTAAGTTTGAATATGGTTTATTGGAGTAACCTATAGGGAAAAGATAAGGGACAAGTTTATCATACTTGGATTGGTTTCTCATGTTTAATGTATTTGAAAAACTTTAGTTTGAACATTGACAACAATATATGTAAGTAGATGCACCATTTTGGGAGATGTAACATTTGTACAGGCAGTTTACTTCTATCTTCAATTTGGTATTGGATAGATATTTCTTTCACTAATATTTCAGAGATTCAATTTGATTTTTGAATCATTACCATGATATTTTGTAGTGATGTTTTCTAGAGTGAACCATTTGTAGATTTATTGGGTGACTTGACCTTTTAGGGACCAAAAGGGTCTTATTGGGGATCTTTGATCTGATAGATTTTTCAGTCATCATATGGTTCAAAAATAAAAATGTGAAAAAGAAAAGTATCATAATGGGAAAGTTGACATGTGGAAAAAATATAAAGAGTTTATACAATTATTTTTTATATTGGAATTATTTTATTATGTTGTTAATGGGTGTTGTGTTGCAGATGTGGGACCAAACCAATGTTTACCCACATTACCCCATTATCAACTTTGCCATATAATTTTGCTAATGACACCAAGGTATTCTTTCCACATAACCAATTATTTCCACCATAATTCTTCCATTTTCAAAATATTATTAATATTCTATTTTATTATGGTTATTAATAACCATGGGATATGTTTCAAATTAATTCCTAATTTAATTAAATCCTAATATCCTATTTTATGGATTTATTAAACCATTGGATAATATTATGCCAAATCCCAAATTTTAATTTACACCATTTCCACGTGGATGGTTATTTAAATAACCATGGGATATTGTTTGTTTTAAAAAGGTACCTTTATCCCATTTTAATAAAACCTCTATACCATTCATGCCTTTCCCCACATGGAATTCCATTTCACTTTGCATGGGAGGAAAATTTGGTTTACATGGGAGATGTTTTAAATTATTTTATCCTCTTACCTTATGTTCAGTGATAAACTCTTAACATTCATGCCTTAGGCCTTATCCACTTTTTTATTCCACTTGGATCATCCACTTGCTTTTAGCATGGTCAGCGGTTAGTGGGAAGATCATGGTTTTTATTTATGGGAAGAGTTTTGTTAAATTAAACATGATGTTTCAACCTCCCATAATATATGGGATTTTATTCTATTAAAATTTGCATGTAGCCTATTATAGGAGTTGAATCAAAATTCATGGTAGAGTTGAGATTGTTAGCCAATATTGGCTATAAACAATTTTATTTCATTTTATAGTATAGATTAGTTACATTCTAGAGGTAGAGAACAATGTACAAAATATTATAGAAACTGTGTATTTTTTTGTATAGGGAAAGAATTGTGAAAAATATTTAAAGCAAGGACATGCCATATAGGTGGAGGTCTATTATGCTTGAGAACACATGTTATTAAATTCAGAGGATTGATCATATTTATTTTTATAGAGGTAAAATTTTAGGATAACCCGATTGACACCATTTTTTCCTATTACGGAGTCTTTTTAATCTATGTAAATTGTCGAGAGATTTATTTTCCCATTTTAGAGAAAGAAAGTACTTTCAGAGCTTTAGATGAATAAGGAGACATTTGTTGATAAGGTTTAGAGTCTTCAAAATCTAGTTTTTAGTACTATTATAGGTGATAGGGTTCATTTATCATTATTTTGAGCTGTATTATTACTTGAAAATTTATTTTTAATGGATTGGATTGCTATTTAGCAATCTCAAGGATGTATCCAATTGGTGAACCTCGTAAACAATCTATGTTCTCTATTTTATATTTAGTTTTCCATCAGTATATCAATTTTTATTTATTATTGACATTTAGAATTTAATTATTGGAAATTAATTAAGAGGTTATTCAAAGAGATAAAATATGAAGGTAATGTTTTTAATTGAACAGTAGATTTATATGAATTTATAAAATAATCATAATCAAAATTGTTGTAGACAATTTACATTATGAATAAAAGTCATTTAAAAAAAAATTGGGAATTGACATATTATTAAAATCCATTTTTTAATAAATAGTTTTGATAGTATGGGGCTACTTACAATTTATTGATCACTACAAAATGGATTAGTATCATGTTTCTAATTATCTTTAAAAGTTAATTCATTATGTTTTTTGGTTGAGTTAAACTTAAACATGTGTCTATGTGTGTTGGTTTAAAGATTAATTTTGAATATTGTTTAATTGTTTGTCATGGAAATTATTCTATTCTAAAATGGTTGTCCAAAAGAATATGTGCTCAATTATATATGTTAAAGGACTATTTTTAGTTTGTATAAGTAGATTTAGTGTTGTTTTATTATTATGATGTTCCTTCCTTATGGTTAAACCCTTTATGGGTTATATTTTTCATCAGACCTACATTTTGGAAATAGATATTAGGGTAAGCTTGTTACAAAAAACATGAAAGGTGTTGGTTCTTAGTTATACACCTATTGACACAACATGTCAGATTTAAGAGAACACATGATTACCATGTATAAGCAATTAAACATGCGGAATAACCAGAAGAACAAATAACTATCAATGAGAAAACACACAGAATATGAGAGGCAACACATAATTGTATTCAACTCATTACAAAGGAAATTACAATAAAGAGATCACACTCTTCTTCCACCTCTGTGAGGCTTCCTCCTCAAGGGCTCCAAGTAATCTTCCCACTTGAGTAATCTTCTCTCATAGGTCACAACACACAGCTAACACAAGCTGTTGTTCACCTCATTACACATCTGTACAATCGAGTACACAACCGTACTCCAAGTAGATCTCTCCATGATCCTGTTGATGTATTACCATCACCTTGGATCTAGCTCCCCCGCCAATCTCCTTTCTGACCCTCGCATACACACATCCCTCCATATCAAACCTGATCTTACTTATACATACATGGGGAATCCTACTTGATTCCACCATGGGAAGAACTCTCCAAGCTTCACATAGCTGTTCTCCAAATTCTCCACTTAACAATACAGCCCATGAGTCTATTATATAGATCTCATGCATACACAAATTAGACTTGCCACTCAAGGCTTCGAACAAGCCCTTAACATGCAAACTCTGTGTTCACTTAACTGACTATTCGTCAACAGCAATTCAGATTGCCACAGGCGACCAACGTCGGTCCCTGCCTTCTTGGAGGTGACCGATGTCGGCTGATAGCTATCGATGCTAGTTTCCCTTCTACGTCCCCTGACCGTCGTCGGTGTGGCCTGTCGACGTCGGCGACTGCATACGCAAGAAACCCTCATGTTTTCCTTAAGGTGTAGCTTTTAGCTCCACACCCTAACAATCTCCCACTTGGAGATAAAGAGCTACACCTGTACCCATACCAGTACTCTATCTAATCTGCATCCTAGCTTGTATTCCTTTCAAGCTCCCACTCGAAGACAATCCACCACACTCCTTGTGGTGCTACCCCTGTGTCTGAATTTCTCCATTCTTTTGCCTTGCTATACTCCCACTCAAACAGCAACCCCTGTGAGTAACCTGTAATCAACAACACTTAACAGATCTGAACCCCTATTAGTCAAGATCACTCTGAGAACATCCAAGCTCGCTCTGAGAATGTCCAACCTTGCTCTGATACCACTTGATAGGACTGAAACACCCCAAAGCTCTGACACAACTTGTCAGATTTAAGAGAACACATGATTACCATGTATAAGCAATTAAACATGCAGAAGAACCAGAAGAACAAATAACTATCAATGAGAAAACACATAATTGTATTCAACTCATTACAAAGGAAATTACAATAAAGAGATCACACTCTTCTTCCACCTCTGTGAGGCTTCCTCCTCAAGGGCTCCAAGTAATCTTCCCACCTGAGTAATCTTCTCTCATAAGTCACAACACACAACTAACACAAGCTGTTGTTCACCTCATTACACATCTATACAATCGAGTACACAACCGTACTCCAAGTAGATCTCTCCATGATCCTGCTGATGTATTGTCGTCACCTTGGATCTAGCTCCCTCGTCGATCTCCTTTCTGACCCTCGCATACACACATCCCTACATATCAAACCTGATCTTACTTATACATACATGGGGAATCCTATTTGATTCCACCATGGGAAGAACTCTCCAAGCTTCACATAGCTCTTTTCCAAATTCTCCACTTAATAATACAACCCATGAGTCTATCATATAGATCTCATGCATACACAAATTAGACTTGTCGCTCAAGGCTTTGAACAAGCCCTTAACATGCAAACTCCGCATTCACTTAACTGACTATTCATCAATAGCAGTTCAGACTGCCACAGGCGATCGACATCGGTCCCTGCCTTTTTGGAGGTGACCGACGCTGGCCGATCTTCTGTCGATGTCGGTTTCCCTTCTGCGTCCCCTGACCAACGTCGGTTTGGCCTGCCGACGTCGGTGAATATGCCAAAAACCCTCCTATTTGCTTTAAGGTGTAGCTTTTAGCTCCACACCCTAACAATCTACCACTTGGAGATAAAGAGCTGCACCTGTACCCAAAACCAGTACTTTGTCCAATCTGCATCCTGGCTTGTATTCCTCTTCAAGCTCCCACCTGAAGACAACCCACCACACTCCTTGTGGTGTTAAACCTATGCCTAATTTTCTTCATTCTCATTGTACCATCTTCTGCCTTGCTATACTCCCACTCAAATAGCAACCCCTATGAGTAACCTGTAATCAACAAACACTTAATAGATCTGGGACATCTGTTAGTCAAACTCGCTCTGAGGACGTCCAACCTCGCTCTGATACCAATTGATAGGACTAAAACACCCCAAAGCTCTAACACAACATGTTAGATTTAAGAGAACACATGATTACCATGTATAAGCAATTAAACATGCGAAATAACCAGAAGAACAAATAATTATCAATGAGAAAACACACAGAATATGAGAGGCAACACATAATTGTATTCAACTCATTACAAAGGAAATTACAATAAAGAGATCACACTCTTCTTCCACCTCTGTGAGGCTTCCTCATCAAGGGCTCCAAGTAATCTTCCCACCTGAGTAATCTTCTCTCATAGGTCACAACACACAGCTAACACAAGCTGTTGTTCACCTCATTGCACATCTGTACAATTGAGTACACAACCGTACTCCAAGTAGATCTCTCCATGATCCTGCTGATGTATTGCTGTCACCTTGGACCCTGGCCAACCACCGATCTCTGTCTAACCCTCGCATACACACATCCCTGCATATCAAACCTGATCTTACTTATACATACATGGGGAATCCTACTTGATTCCACCATGGGAAGAACTCTCCAAGCTTCACATAGCTCTTCTGCAAATTCTCCACTTAACAATACAGCCCATGAGTCTATTATATAGATCTCATGCATACACAAATTAGACTTGCCGCTCAAGGCTTCGAATAAGCCCTTAACATGCAAACTCCGTGTTCACTTAACTGACTGTTCGTCAACAGCAGTTTAGACCGCCACAGGTGACCGCCATCGGTCCCTGCCTTCTTGGAGGTGACCGACGCCAATCGATCTTTTGCCGATGTCAGTTTCCCTTTTGCGTCTCCTAACCGACGTCGGTTTGGCCTATCGACGTTGGCGACTGCATATGCCAGAAACCCTCCTGTTTGCTTTAAGGTGTAGCTTTTAGCTCCACACCCTAACACCTATCACACTCAACATTACATACTCAAAAGAAAATGGTAAACAAAGATGAAAACCCTAATGATATGTCATTATAGCTGGGGAGGGTTTGGCATCTAGAATGAACTGAATGGAAAAAATGAATGAGAGGCACCTACAAAGGGTATTGGTCAACTCCCTGATACTTTTGGCTCTACCCAAACCAAGGTGAGAGGACCTATGGAGTATCTTTCTTACATGGAGAGATTTTGCAATTTAATATCCATGGGGATTATTGGTACATAGAGACACAAATATGACTAGGGCACAACCAAACTTGCACACTCCACCCAGGAAAGGTTGTTACAGGGAATTCACAAATACTCTAAGTCATTACAAGCTTCTGAAGACAAATATAAAAGTGTTTACAACCTTCATCCTAAATAATTATCAATATCAGGGCTAAATAAAAGATTGCAATGCTAAGATTTAAAACAAAAGATGTAAATACATGTTATATAAGCAAGATATTATGAATTTTTAGGCAAATAACACTTATGATATGCAATAAGGATTACATCATTTATTGGGTAGGATAGTTTATTAATTATAAAGAGCAAGGGCATGGTGGTGTGATATTAGTTTTCAATTAGTAGGGGATCTTATAACATTCATGACATCACTTATTAAAAAGATATAGAAAATACTCATAAGTGAGCTAATGAAACACACCAAATGATCCTTGAAAGATATAAAACATACACTAAAACTAAACCTTCAAAAACTTTTCCTTGTCAAATCCATAAACCTAGGGTGCCCTAACAAGTTATTCAACAAAATATTCTAAAATAATGCAAAAAGGGATTTATAATCTAGGTCTAAGCCCAAGATGACAACTAGTAATGAGAAAAGAACAAGAAATACAATCAAAAAAATTTGCAAAACACATCACTGCACTTTATCTATAGGAAACAACAAAGAATCACAAGCATTTTCATTAACTTGAAAAGAGACACTACATACATCAATTTTTAAAAATGCTACCATGGAGACAAACATGGTGATATTTCTCCATGTTAGACAAGGGAGACATAAACATGCTCTTAGAGCTTGACTAATGGTTGTACACTTGAAACCACCTTAGCAAGAGAGAAAATACATTCACTTAGTAATTGATCCTAAAATTTGTAAAACCTAGACTTGGAGAGAAGCAAATACCAACAATAACCAACATAATGACCAACCTTTTGAATATAGGAGAATCCCTCTATACATTTTTTACCCATTATAAATATGTGAGTGAGGGTTGAAACTTGTAATTGCCAACGTCCTGCCAAGATGATCCTAGTTGGAATAAATCTTTTATCATGCCTAGAATCTTCAAGTAACTGCAAGGAAAATCATTGTTACAACTACCTCTAAAAGAAATGATGAAGAATCCAAGTAAATATTTTAATTTCTTGGCTGGAAATTCATTTCAAATGAGCTAAAAGGAGTATATTTGTGATGGAGGCCAATTTTATTTTTATTTATGTGTAACTATTTGAGGATCCCATTAATCAGTTGCTTGGACAACTAGAAACTTCTGGACAACTACCTTCCCCTTATTGCATGCCATAGAAAAACCTAATCTTATAATGATGGCTTGGGAATATTATGGATCTATGTCCACTTAAATGATCTTCTTTAGATGGCCCATCCTAATCTTGAAAACTTGTAATATCTCTCCCATTAGAGGAGCTTGGATGAGCAAAACATAAGAAAATGCAATACCTGGGTTTACTTGACCTCTTTACCCTTTTGGCTCCAACTTGACTTTTCACATTTTACATTTTACACGTTTTACCCTTTCAAACTTTGTAATTTTCACATATTTGCCTTTTTAGGGTTTCATTCACAGTATCTCCTTTTTAATGCATAAATGCATTATTTTTAATCTTTGACCTATTTGGGTACATGACCGCTCTCATAAATTTACAATTTGTAAATTTCCAAGTTGCAATTGATTCTTGTAGTACCCTTGGGAAGTTTCCTTGTGGAAATATTCAAATGAGCACATAAGGGGTTAATAAACCCATATTGAATTGTTATGCATTAAGCATTGAATTTTACATTTTTAAAACTTCCTAACTTATATAGACTTTATCTGAGATCTGCACCAGATCATCAATTATATGAGCATAAACCCCTTCAGATTGGCATACCAAAATCATAAAAGTAAGACCAATAGGTTGAAAGTGCTTTCTCATTACTCCATTTTCTTGAAAGGTGTCTATTTATAATGCTAACTATCAAGAAGTATGTTTTGTTCATGAGCTTCAAACCTCCAATGTATCTCAAGAAGCCAATAAATCAAAATACCCCTCATTCTCTATACATGTTATAAACATGTTAGATATATGTTTTATAATGACCAATGGGTTTTATGCATCATACATTCATTAGGTTTAAATTTTAGAATTGGCACTTGACATATCCATAAAACCCATTCTTTGCCCTGATTTTTACCTATGGGACCTAGAACCATCTAATCAATTTATAATTACTCTCAAATCCTTAGATTTCCTGAGTAGCTACCATGCTTCATTTTCAATTTGCCTAGTCAACATATTTTTAGTGGTGAAAGATCCATTGATTGCCTTATATAGGGTCTTTGAATATGACATGTATGCCTATGTGGCATCACCGTGTCAAGTTATTCATCAATATCCTTATTTTAAAAAAAATGATCATTTCCCCTTGGAAAATCTTTTCATTTTACACCATCTAATTAACCTTGCATGGATTGCCATAGACCATTAATCTATATCTAAATGATCAAATGCCATTGGTCAATGTTTATACCTAGCATTTGAGATCATGCCATTTTACAGCTTCATGGGCTTTCTAACACTCTACATAGTCAGTCTCTATTAGGCTAGCACCTTTTTGCCATGTGGTGGCTCCTCATTCAGCCTAAATCCTTTGACATGTTATCTCTTTCTTGCACCATCAATCTTGAAGTATGATGGAATGTTGACCATTGATCTTTGGATTATTTTAATCCAAACATCTATCTACCATGGATTAAATTTGATGTCTACATACCCATCATTTGATGTCCACATGATTGTCTTTGACATTTTCATGACTATCAATCATTAAATCCCAATGGATAATTGTCCATTTTAAGTTTGGCATCTACATGCCCATCATTTGAAGTCTATGCGACCATTAATAATGTTAGCATGACCATCACATTTTAAACACAAAATAGTTAATTGTTGAGCTTTACTTTGGCATCCGTGTGACCATCAATGACATGTGTCTGACTGTCACACTATTTGTTCAAATTTAAAGGCTTGCATCTTAAGATATAAAAAACATGAAAGAACCAAATTTTCAAGATATGTTCATGGCATATAGAATATTGATTCTATGTGATTCTTTGACCATGAGATATTTTCTAGTCAAACTTATAAAATGCATAAGTAAATTGACTAGTCTATTCATACATTTTTTTTGAACTCTATTGAAAAGTCCACCCTTGTTTCATGTTGTTGATCATATTTTCATGGATCAAATGTTGACTTTAGATATCCATCCTTAGGGATCAGTCCTTTGCTTTGCATTCTATTGAATCACTAATAGGGTTCCTACAATGATGACACTTGTCACCTTCATGTTCATCCAAGGGATTTATTGAAATATTGACTTTCTACACACCATTGATTGAGATCTATATGCTTTACCCCGTACATGCTTGAGCTTTAAATTGTGCTCCACTAGCTTGACAATTGACACATCCACATTCATCTAGATTCCCTTTAATTATTTAGCCTTGATCACACATCATCAAATCAATTTTCTCTATGTTAATGTAAACTATTAGATTATGATCCATAAAATTATCTATGATTAGCTCAAAGTTAACATAATAACTAATTAAGTCATATCTCAAAACATAAATCACTTAGTTTAAAGTCTTAGCCTTAGGTTTTTGGGTGCATAAATAAATACGACATAGGCTTTAGGATAGGACTTTGATCTTAGTTTACAATAAAAGGACCAAGCATTATTTAGACCATGATAATAGATAAAAAGGAACTAAGGGCCATGGGAAATGAAAAATGACCAAACATGAATTTTAGACTAAGGTTTGGTCATGTAAATAAACATGACCCAACCTTACTATAAAATTTAAAATAAGTCCATGGAATATTAAAAGCATTCTTGCTTAAATTAATCCCACCAATTTGAATTTAAATCAAAGAGCTTAAGCTATGGAAATTGGAACAAGGGTCTTAAGGTGTTCATACATGAATTCAACTTGATCTATGATGAACACTTGAAAACATGAAGTGGACTAAATAAATTAGGCATCAATTCTTAATAAGGGTTGAATTGCTTCAGTGCAATTTTGAGAACTAACACTAGCTCTCACCTGGGGATGTACACTCCCTATGAGTGTGTAAACAACCCCAAAATGTAATACCATATGCTAATCCATTGGGACATAAAGTCAATACTTAGTCAATTTATATCAATAAAGACTCATGAAGGATAAAAAACATGGTAGATCAACAAAAATAGATTACAAGGATATGAAAACAAACACACAATAAAAACATGAAAGGAAACTATACAAACTAGACCCAAAGCAAAGGGCAAACAAAGCAACAAAATAATAAGACTATATGCTATAAAATTATGTACATAATTGTAGACTCAATCTAAGAAGTGTTTGAAATTCCTACCATTGAATGGTAGCTCCAGTATTTCAACATCCAGGTCTCTTAAGAAGAAAGTGTGTTCCCTAATTTGACAGTCAATGTAATTGAGACCCATCCACAAGGCATAAACTTTTCCATGCTTGTATTTCTCCTCATGCCTAATGTCTAAAAGTAAAACTAGATCAACTACTTAGAAGGTTCTTGGAGCAACCTTCCTATTAAGTATCTTCTTTAGATTTTTCTTGAACTTGAGGTGTCTCTCATGATATTGTCTTCTAATTTCATCAAGATCAATAATCTAGTTCATCTTTATTTCAAAGTGGTTGATTTTCTCATCACCTTCTAGTTTCTACATGATCTAATAGGTTAGCAAATGCAAATTCATAGACAAAACTGCTTGAGATCTATAGACAAGCTCAAAAGGGATTTTTCTTGTAGCTCTCTTGGGTGTGATCTTGTCAACCCATAAAGCAAACATTAGCTATTCACCCCACTTCTTATTGTTATTGGATTCTACTTGCCCATTTCCTTGAGGGTTGTAATTGGAAGCATAGGTCAATTTAATCCCATACTTTTTACACAATGCCACTAAAGTTTAGCTTTGAAAATCATGGAATTATTAGAAATAACTTTGATAGGCACATCAAATCTAAAAATAATCTAATTTAGTAAAAATACATAACCACCTGGTGTTTAGCCTTCTTTGTAGGGACTACTTCAACCCATTTTATGAAGTAGTCAGTTGTAACTAGTATCCATATATGTCTAGCTCTTGATGAATCAACAATTTATCCAATGAAATCCATTTCCCATTGTCTAAATGGGACTTCATTCGTCACAGGATGCAAGGGAATAAAACTTGAAGGTTTCATCCTCCCAACAAAGTGATGGATTTTTTTGTATTTTCTACCTTTTTGAGCAATATCTTTGAATAGTGATGGCCACCAATAACCAACGCCCAAAATTTTATGATCTATAACTTCAGGCACAAAATTCCCACCACATACTCTATTATGGAAGTCTTCAATTAGGTAAGCAATTTGTTTCTATACCATGTATCTTAGGAAAACCCCATCCAAATTCATCTATGCAAGTACATTTTTAGTCAAGAGGTACTTTTGGGAAACAATATTAAGAGTGTTCCTTTGATTCTTGTCCAAGTCAGGGGGATAATTTATATTTTGCAAGTAATAGACAATGTCTTTATACCATAGATACATGTTAAATTGACTCAAGGAATCATCAACATTAAAAGTAGCAATATATACCTCAATGGATTTTAAATTGGTCTCATCCATGAGCTTAGATAGACCCATCCCGCATACTAACTTGGTGGTCTAAATATCCTTGTCATATTCTTGTAACTTATTGACCCACCTGCATATCTTGCTGGATACTTTAGTCTGAGTCAATATGTCCTTTACCATGGTATGTGGGACATAAGTCAACAATATTTGAACTTAAAACATAAGGTCTAAATTCTCTAATATCCTTCAAGAGGGTGAAAGCTTGTTTTTCCATGATGGTGTAATTCAGTTCAACACCTTACATAACTTTGCTAAGGAAATCTATTAGATTCTCATGACTATCTTCATTCTTTTACAAAAAGAACAAAAAAAAACATTATTTCATGATACAAAAGAGAATATCTAAAATGGCTTAGTGTAATTAGGGTTGGCCAAAATAGGGAAAACTTTAAAGCTTATTTGATGTAATTAAACACTTGCACAACCTTCTCTTCCCACTTGATGGTATGGTCCTTATTCAACATGGAAGTAATAGGCAAAGTAATCTCTACAAAATTAGACACAAACCTCCTTATAAATTTAATTTATCCAAAGAAGGACTGAACCGCCTTCTTGGACTGAGGGATAGGCACTTTGTCAATAGCTTCTATGTTAATAATAACTTTTACATTTGTGTAAATTTGAGGCATTTACCAAGTGGTAAACAATAACAAATGGATATTTATGGGAGAGGTAAATAGTAAATAGTTATTATAACCATATGGTTAATATGCTAATATTATATTAGTTATAATATATATTATTATGTATAAAAATATTAGTTTGTATATAGGTTTGTTAATGTCATATGAGATATTCTAGGAGATTGAGTAGTTGGTGGGATTTGTTGGACTCCTAGAATATAGGAGATGTTATCATATATAAATGTATTATGTTGAGAGACAATGTAATAAGAAAGTGAAGTGTGAGAATTAATGATATAGAATAATATAATATATTTGTATTGCAATAATTCTCTATATTCAGCTTTACATGAGTTAATTCTTTTTTTACCTCTCCTCCAATTACCAACAGTGGTATTAGAGCAACATGAGATATTGAGTGTTGTAATGGGGTAGATCAGTTGATCAATGTGATTATCCTATATGATGAAAATCCTATGATTAACATTCATAACTATGTAATAGCGTAGATAGTAGTTGTGTAATTATGTTTATCTTTGATTCATACACTATAGTTTATTATATTTAAAGCATCTCATTTATATCTGAATATTATGACTTGCATGTTAGTGTGCCTCACTATTATTTGCTAACATCCTATCTCAGATTAGTGTGCCTATCAAAATAACATTCAAAATTCTATTAATTTTAACCTCTGCCAATCTGTTCATGTTATCCATGCATGTTTCATTATTGGTGGATTTAACACCCTGCATAAGAGTAAGCTTCCACTTTCACCATATTAATCATAGAAGAATAATTATTCTTCCTTTATCACAATTATCCTTGAAGGAAAGTTGATATTTTGTGTTTGATTACACTCATAATTTTAGAATTTTATGAGGATCACGAAGGAGATGATTTTTAATAATATCGTTCATTCTACTGAGAGAAGGCTTCATCCAATTTTGTGAAAGCCATAATTTGTTCTACCTTCTAGAGCAATGAATTACCTATGATCCTAAATGCAAATAACTCTACAATCACCCAATGAGCCTATTTTTAAAATGGGAACCTTAGCATCATATTCAGTGAACAACTTGACACTATGTTCATTCAACCTACCACTTGTCTCCATCAAAACAATCAAGCACATAACATTGATATCAAAAGCTACATTTTTTTATAAGGTGTTCTTTGAAAGATTAGCATAGGCATATAGGTTTATATTTGTCATATTATACATGGCATCATGTTATTATGTGTTATTATTATACTTTGAGTCTTAGGTAAATTTTATGTTAATAATTAATTTTTTTTTTTTTTTTAATGTCTATGTTTAGACCTAAAGAGTAGTTTACTTTTTCAAAGTCAAAATAGATAAATTTTATAGTCCTTAAGTTTAGATGCATCTCTTTTATTTTTTAGTTTAGCTATTAATATTTTAAGATAAAGTAAATAGCATATGTCATCTTTTTATTTTTAAAAAAGTCTTTAGGTTCACAGTTTAATTTCTGTGTCATAAAAAATTCAAAAATAATGACAGTTAAGTGATTTATTTTTTTGTAAGTTATTAATTTTATCTACTTTATTGTTGAAAGTCAAGTTCATATCAATAGGTTAGTTTATGTTATATAAAATTATTATCAAAGTCATTTGATAGTGATTGTTTATTTATTTATTCAATTGTATCATTCTGGTATAGAGGTAAGAATTTTTTATAAAAGTCTTTTTTATTTATAGTTTGTTTATGTGATTTTTATAAAAAGTTTTTTTTTAAAAAATTTATAGCTTGTTTATAAAAATTCTTGAAAATTTCAAAATTTGTAATAATTCTTTATTGTCATATATATAAAAATGGTCATTTTTGTGTCAAGTGTGTTCAAATCAAAGGTATTGTCATATGTAAAAGTCATGTATATTGGTCGATCATCAAAATTCAATCTTTTATTGTTACAAATGCATTTTCAAGTGACCTTGACATCCTAAGACAAACATCCACATTGTGGAGGGGATATCCCTTGAAAAAATACATGTAGATAAGCTTCATCAACATATTTTTTGAGTGAACATACCTCCACTAGAGGAAGGAGGTGTTTTAGTAATCTCTCATCAGTCACCAACAACAGGGTTGCACCAATGTTTTGGTGACATAGGTAGTGTGGTATATTTTTCATTTTTGCTATGTGATTTTTAAAATAAGAATGGAAGAATATAATTTTTCATGATATGTAATTTTTTTGTAAATTACAAATATGATTCCCTGATGTGAGTATATTGTAAAAAGGATAAAAAGTACCAATGTAAGTTAGTTCATGGATCTTGAAAGGGTTTGTGGTAGAGATCTAAAAAACCACAGGAGGTGAACAATGTTTTAAAAATAGTTAGGAGAGAAATTACTACAGAGATACCATGATTTCCTTACTTCTTTATGGAGATGACCCTTAATGACACATATTTTGTGGTCACATAATATAAATACAGGATGTGTTCCTTCACATATAGTGGTAATGTGAATCAAGATTGCATCAGTAGTATGTAGACCTAAGAGTATACATTGGCATACATTTTTGTTTGTTTTGTTCATGTCAAGGTTTGTGGTAAAATTGTAAAAACATGGGAGGAGTGAGGCTCTCGTTTTATCAAGGTCATGACCTAAATAGGGCATGCTACAAGATGTGATCATACTACAGATAAGAGTGTGAATGTTTTTCACCATGTAAAAACTATGGGGGAATGTTAGGAATAACTTTTACATTTGTGTAAAGTTGAGATATTTACCAAGTGTTAAATATCAATAGGTGGATATTTATGAGAGAGGTAAATAGTAATTAGTTATTATAACTATATGGTTAATATGGTAATATTATATTAGTAATAATATATATTGTTATGTATAATAATATTAGTTCATATAAAGGTTTGTTAATGTCCTATGAGAGATTTTAGTAGATTGAGTAGTTAGTGGGATTTTTTGGACTCCTAGAATATAGGAGATGATATCCTATATAAATTTATTATGTCAAAAGATAATGTAATAAGAAATTAGATTTTGAGAATTAATAATATAAAATAATAGAATATATTTGTATTGAAATAATTATGTATATTCAACTTTGCATGAGTTAATTCTTTGTTCACTCTCCTTCAATTACCAACATTCTATCCTTTTAGCATCAATCATGACAACATCCTTAGACACTATATGTCCCAATAAATTTATCTTATGTACTCCAAAGTGACATTTATTTGGGTTAAGTGAAATACCAAACTTCTTGCATCTAATCAACACTTTATCCACATGCTCCAAATGCTCTTCTCTAGTCTTGGAGTACATAGTAATATCATCCTGATACACTACTATAAATTTTTTAATCATCATTACAAAAACAATGTCCATAACTTGTTGAAACATTACACCAACATTAATTAACCTAAAAGGCATCCTCATATATACATACATGCCTCGAGTCATTGTAAATATAGTCTTGGATCTCTCAGATTCCTTCACTACAACTTGGTTATATCCTAAGAAGCCATATAATGTGGAAAACATCTTTGATCCTATAACACTTTGTAATAGGTTATCCATATTGGGTAGGGGATAATTATATTTTAAAGAAGTTTTATTCAAATTTAAAAAATACACACACAAGTGGATGCCACCAATTTTCTTTCTCATATGGACTAAATTTACAACCCATGATGAATACCTAATGAACTAAATGATACCACCATCCCTTAGATTCATTAACTCATCCCACATCTTAGTGGCCAAGATGGGGTTAATAGGTCTTTATTTCTACCTAAAAGTCTTTCTATCAGGATATAATAGGATGACATATTTAAATAATTCCTCCTTATACACTTTTAACTCAAAATAATACCATGCTAAATAATCCTAGTAATTTCTTAGTAGCTACATGTAAGCCTACTTCTCAACTACACTTCAGTGAGTACCCAACTAAACCTTCCTTGGATTTACATGAGAACCCAAATTACACTCAATTATGTCTTTTGAAATAAATGAGTCTGGAGTCTTGATTCTATCTACTCCATCAAAAGATGCTTCTAAAATTACCAATCCTCTAGGGAGCATATTTCTCTTCAATTGAATAATGTCCTTCTCTAAAAGGTTTCCTTTCCATCACAAACCTAAACCATGGATTCCAAGTCTATGAGTTGATCATGGAACTCAGCTTCACAATTTAGAAACCTTCTGATCTAATCATCATCATCAACCACCTACCAATGATGAAAATTTAATGGGATTGAAGGCCTAACAAGCATATCCACTTGATACTAACAATGAGGGCTCATATTTTCAATATCAAATTGAACACCTAACCTTGAAAATTTGTTAGCCTCTTCATTGAAACTCCTATCATGATAACAAATGTTGAATGCATCAAAGAATTCAAAAAAATCCCAAACAACATCCTGATATTATTTCAACCTTTTATTTTTGGTGCCATAAGCATTGTAGACTTGCTTAACCACAAGCTCATAATCACACTTGATAATCATAGTTTTAATTCCATGCTCATAGGTAATCTATAAACCAAGCACAAGTGCATCATACTCAATAGTATTATTCATGTACCCAAAAGACAACTAAAAAGAAAACTTAAAACATTTACCATTAGGGATATAAAAGATAACCCAAACTCTATTTCCAAGATTGGAACAAGCTCTATCAAAGTGCATCCTCCAAAATACTTCTTCATTGTCAGGTTCAACATCAAGAGTAGTAGGCTATTGAATAATGTCAATACTCCTCATAAATCTACCCAAATCAACATCTATGTACAACACTTCATTTATAACATGCTTCTAATCTTAAATGACATGAAACATCTTTATCTCTCTATAAATTTTGACCATATTACCCTCCAATATAATGGTGGGATAAGACAAGTCCATCTATACACTTCTAGCCATTCTAGTAGCCCATTTTTGTGATAGCAGCATCCACCACTTAGGTGGGAAATCTACAACTACCACATCCATATTCAAATACTTACTTGGATGCACTACCAATTGTAATACCAACCCCTTGACTTGTCCAACAATTATAACTTCTCATGAATCCATGGCATAACACTTGCCAAAGGCTGATGTAATCTTCACCCTGAGCTCATTTAGGACACCCAAGGGTATCACATTGTAGTAATCACTAGAGACAAACATAAAACTATGAAAAATCATACCATTGATTAAGAGAGTTGTATAAAATGGGTCCATACTCAGTTGACTTTCTACTAAGGTAGTCCCCAAATACACTTCCAAAGCTAGTTCAACAACTTATTTTGATTGTTCATCTTCCTTTGGGGGTGTTTGGGGTAGATAAATCTCATTTACAACTAATTTCTCACTAAATTCCAAGTATTTAAATTCCCTCTTCCTATGTTCAAATAATATTAATAATTTTAGCTAGAATGCAATCACTTAAGGTCTAAAGTGGTTTATTTTGGGGTAGATTTGCATGCTTTGTAGTAGCCTTCAAAAGATAATTTTGTTTATCATCATTCACAACCTTAAGAGTGATATATAACAAAGGTAATTTATTCTTAATGGGAACACTTCTAGGCTTAGCATCTTGGGAAATGGGTACAAGTTTAGAAGTATTAGGAATTGCCATATTTTTCTTAGCTTCTTTGCTTGCATACCCTTCCCTTGGATTTATAGGGGTAGTGAATTGAGGGGTATCATCTAGTTCCTTCTTCTCAAGTAGTATTCTTTCTCTTGGCTAATTGTTACATTAATTAGTAGTATCCTATCATTAACTGATGGAATTCCCCCATCATACTTCTTAATCATCATTGATCTTAAAATATCAAAATCATGAATGGAAAATTCATATGCTTATGCCATATTAACATCATAAGTAAATTCATAATTTAGGATGCATACCTAGTATACTGCACTCTAAAACTAATCAACAGTGGTAGCACTCAACAATTCTATGGAATCAAACATCTTGCTTAGGGGAATGTGATAATTGAACATCATAATCTCATCATCAGATGAAATATACTAAAGCTCATCTACATCTTCATCAATTAGTTTAGATACATCACTTGGAAGATGTGGAAGGAAGCCCTTGTCACACCAATCAATATCAATGTCATAACCTACCATATTCACCTTGGCATTTAATAGATTAGGCACTTCTTTCCCATTCCCTCTATTCTGATTTCTTTCTATTTTTTCATCTCATATAGGCCTCTTCCCTCTATCATTATCTTGATTGTGGAAAGAATTCCTTATTTTTGCTTGATTTATATTTGGACCCCTCTCTTGACTGGTAGACACATGAATGATCCCCATTTTAGCTTTAGCCAACTTATGTGACATTTCTTTAACAATAGAGGCCAAAGTTTTAAAAGTCTCCTCAAGGTTGGTTGTCTTTGTAGACTATGTCTTTTATAGATTGACCAAATTTACATCAACCTACTTGTTTATGGGATTTCCCACAACCTTTATGTTATTTTCAATTTGGATATCCATAGTGAATGCCAACCATAGGTTTGTGGGAGCCTTGTCCCTCAAGTAGTACACAATATTCTTATCAAAGGCATCATAATATTTTATAAAGCACGTTGTCTCATTAAGATTGATGTTTTTGGGTAGCCACATCATAAATTTGTTGAACCACATATTAAAGTCCTGAACACACTCATTAGGGTTCTTCTTGATGTTTTAAAAATTAGACAAAAGTAATCTTAGATCAATTTTATCACCATATTGAATTTTAAACACATTCTTCATCTCTTTCCATGAATAAATACACCCACAGAGAAGAGAGTCGAACCACTCATGAGCATCTTATTTTAGCATATGCAAAAACAACTTAATGCACACATCTTCATGCTCAACCTCATAATCTTTGGTTATATTGTGAAAAGCCTTCAAGTTTTACTCACCACTCACTTCATTGTTCCATTGGATCTTTGGAAGGTGGTTCCTTACTTCATTTAAGACTTCATTTGGATAACCTTCCATGTCCTCAAAATTGATAGGTCTAAATCTAGGAATGCATAATGCAGGATATTCATTCTCATCTTGGTTTATATACCTCATGATTGGTTTAATAAGAGGCTCAAAAACTAATGGAAAAGGGATGTGATGGGGTAAATGAGGTGGAATTTTTAGTTCACACTTGGGAGGGGATTGATCTAGTTGAGAATGAACTAGATAATAAAAAAGACTATATGTTTCAAAGTTACTAGGAGAGCTATGATATTCCTCAACAATGGGAATCTCAACAAAACATTCAAGATTATAAAAATATTGATAGTCCAAGTAATATTTTTTAGTTTCACTATGATCTTTAATAGGCCTCCAAACTTGTCTCCTTCATCTTTGATGCAAACTTAGGGGTGGGATAATTTGTTTGGATGAGTCACCTTTGAAGGATGATCTCAATCCTTCCAACTTTTCAAACAAGAAAATACTCAAAGTTGAAAGTTAACATAGGTATTCAAACTATGCATTAATCTTCCTTGAAATTAAATGATAGGATTGGAGTGACCACTAAAATCAAACTTATATAATATAATAGTTGACAAACTATTATGATACATGTTGAAATTAAAATTGTTGAATCTTAATGAGATAGAAATCAAAGACACTTAAATTTATATAATTATGTTCAAAATGGTAAATATACCTTCCAACATGAAATATCAATAGTTCAAGAATATAAATAGTATCTCTAGCATTCTATAAGAGTCCCTGGTAACACAAGTGGTAAGATTCAATGCTTTAGTCCTTGGTAATGGAACCATAATCATATTGGTTCCAAGTTATATACCTATCATGCTCAACATTGCACACTCAAAAGAAAATGGCAAATAAAGATGAAAAACCCAATGATATGTCTTTGTAGCCAGGGAAGGGTTTGGCATCTATAATGAATCGAATGGACAAAATGACTAAGAGGCACCTACAAAGGGTATGGTCAGCTCCCTGATACTTTTGGCTCTAATTGAACCAAGGTGAGAGGACCTATGGGGTATCTTTCTCATATGGAGAGATTCTACAATTCAACCTCCATGGGGATTATTGGCACAAAAAGATACAAATATGACCAAGACACAACCAAACTTTTGCACTCCACCTAAGAAGGGTTGTCATAAGGAATGCGCAAATACTCTAAGTCACATACAATCTACTAAAGATAGATATGAAAGTGCTTAAAACCTTCATCCTAAAGAATTATCAATATTAGGGTTGAATGAAATATTGTAATTCTAAGATTTAAAACACAAGATATAAATACATGATAAATAAGCAAGATCTTATGCATTTATAGGAAAATAACACTTATGATATGCAAGAATGATTATATAATTTGAAAGGTAGGATAATTTGTTAATTATAAAGAGGAAGGGCATGGTGGTGTGTTGGTAGTTTTCAATCAGTAAGGGATATTACAATATTCATGACATCACTTATTACAAAGATATAACAAATACTCATAAGCAAGCTAATGAGACATACCAAATGATATTTGAAATATATAGAACATACAATGAAACTAAACCTTCAAACTCTTTTCCCTATCAAATCCATAAACCTAGGGTGCTCTAACAAGTTATTCAATAACATATTCTAAAATAATGAAGAAAAAGATTTATAATCTAGATCTAAGCTAAAGATGAAAACTAGTAATGAGCATAGAACAAGATATAAAATCAAAAACATTTGAAAAACACATCACTATACTTCAATATATATATATATATATATATATATATATATATATATATATATATAAAATCAAAAGCATTTTCATTAACTTAGAAACACTGCATACATCAATTTTTCAAAATGCTACCATGGAGACAAGCATGGTAAAATTTCTCTATTTTAGATAGGGGTGTCATAAACATGCTCTCAAATCTTGATAATGGCTATAAACTTGCAACCACCTTATAAGAGAGTAAATACATTCACTCAATAATTAATCCCAAAATTTTCAAAACCTAGACTTGGATAAAATCAAAGACAAACAAAAAATAACATAATGACCAACCTTTTGAATAAAGGAGAAGCCCTCTATTTATACATTTTTTACCCATTTCAAATCTAGGAGTGAGGGTTTCAACTTGTAACATCAAAATTCCCACCAAGATGCTCTGAGCTAGAATAAATCCTTTGCCATGCATAGAATCTTCATGTAACTGCAAAGAAAATCATTGTTTACAACAACCTCTAAAAGAAATGATGAAGACTTAAAGCAAATCTTTTGATTTATTGGTTAGAAATGCCTTTCACATGAGTTGAAAGGAGGATATTTTTTATGGATGCCAAACAAACTTTGTCTTTATGTGTAACTACCTAAGGATCCCCTTGATCACTTGCTTGGACAATTGGAAACTTTTGGACAACTTCTCTCCCCCTCATGCATGCCATGAAACAACCTGCTCTTGTAATGATGGATTGGGAATATTTTGGATCCATGGCCACTTCAATGATATTCCTTGAAATGGCCTAACTTGATCATGAAAACCTACAATATCTCTCCCATTAGAGTAACTTCGATGAGAAAAACATGAGAAAATGTAATACCCAAGTTTACTTGACCTATTTATCCTTTTGGCTCTAACTTGCCTTTTCACATTTCACATTTTACACCTTTGCCCCTTGCAAACTTTACAATTTTCACATATTTTCCTTTTCAAGGTTTCCTTTGCATTATATTTTTTTTAATGCATAAATGCATTATTTTCAATCTTTGACCTATTTGGGTAAATTCTATCCCCTCTCTCAAATTTGCAATTGGTAAATTGCCAAGTTGCAAATGATACTTGTAGTTCCCTTAGGGAAATATTCAAATGAGCACATAAGGGGTTAATAAAGCCATACTGAATTGTAATGCATTGAGCATTGAATTTTCCATTTTTAAAACTTCCTCTCTTATGTAGGCTTCATCCAAGATCTTTACTAGATCATCAATTATATGAGCATAAACCCCTTCATATTGGCATGCCAAAAGCATAACAATAACACCAACAATTTTCAAGTGCTTTCTCATTAGTCCCTTTTTTTGAAAGGTGTTTTTAACTATCAAGAAGTATGTTTCATCCATGATCTTCAAACTTCTAATGTATCTCAAGAATCCAACAAATAAAAATACCCATCATTATTTATACATGCTACAAAACATGTTAGACATATGTTCTAAAATGGCCATTGGGTTTTATGCATCATCCATTCTTTAGGGTCACATTTTAAAATTGGCACTCAACATATCTAGAAAAACGACTCTTTCCTTATTTTCTACCCATGGGACCCATAACCATATAATCAATTTGTAATTGATTTTAAATCCTCAAATTTATTAAGGAGCTAACATGCCTTATTTGAAATTTGCTTAGTCAACCAATTGTCAGTGGTGAAAGGTCCATTGACTTCCTTACATAGGGTCCTTAAATATGACATGTAAGCCTATGTGGCATCTCCATGTCATGTTGTTCATCACTATATTTGTTTAAAAAAATGATTGTTACCCCTTTGAAATTCATTCTTTTATTTCATGTCATTTGATTATCCCTACACGAATCATCATAGACCATTGATCTAGATCTAAAGGATCAAACACCATTAGTCAATTTTTATACCAAGCATCTAAGATCATGCCATTTGGTAGCTTCATGGGATTTAATTCACTCTACATAGTCAGTCTTTACTAGGCTAGCACCCTTTTGCCACATGGTGGCTCCTCATTTAGCCTGAGTCTTTTGACAAGTTAGTTCTTACTCACACTGTCAATCTTGATGTAGGATGGAATGCTAAAAATTGATCTTTGGATTATTTGAATCCAAATGGATATCTATCATGGCTTAAAATTTGATGTCTACACACCCATAATTTTATGTTCATATGACTATCTTTGAAATCCACACAACCATCAATATTTGAATCCAAATGGATAATTTTTGAGCTTAAGTTTGACATCTATGTATCCATAATTAAAAATCTATGCTAAAATCAATGACATACACATTACCATCACATTTTGAACACCAAAAAAATAATTATTGAAATTTAATTTGACATTTGTGTGACTTTCAATGATGTCTGTGTGACTGTCACACTGCTTGTTCAAATTTAAAGGCTTGCATCTTGAGATAGAAAATCATGAAGGCACCAAGTTTTTAAGATATGTTCATGGCATCTAGAATATTTATTATATTTTATTATTCAATCATGAGATTATTTTTAGGCAAACTTATAAAATTCTTAAGTAAATTGACCAGTCCATTTCTACATTTTTTTGAGCTTTGTTAAAAAGTCCACCCTCATCTTGTGATATTGCTCATATTTTCACAAGTCAAATTCTAACCTTAGATATCCATCCATATGGATTAGTCATTTTATTTTCATTATATTGAAGCACTGATAGGGTTCCCACAATGGTGACACCTATCACCTTCATGCTCATCCTGGGGCTTTGTTGAAACATTAACCTTCTATGCACTGTTGATTGGGATCTATATGCTTTGCCATGTACCATCAATTAACAATAACATGCTTTAGATTTAAATCATGCCTCACGAGCTTGACACTTGACACATCCATATTTGTCTTAAGTCCTTTTGACTATTTATCCTTTATCACACACTATTAGATCAATCTACTCTGTGTTAACATAAACTGTTAGATTTTGATCTATAAGATTAGCTATGATTGGCTCAAATTTAACATAATAAATAATTAAGTCATAGCTTGGGACATAAAAAACTTAGTTTAAAGTCTTAGCCTTAGGTTTTTGGGTGTATAAATAAATATGACATGGGCTTTAGGATAGGACTTTGAGCTCAGTTTATAGGAGATGTTCATTGAATCTAGAATATTGATTATATGTGATTCTTTGACCATGAGATGCTTTCTAGGCAACCTTATAAAATTCATAAGTAAACTGACTAGTCCATTTCTACATTTATTTTGAGCTTTGTTGAAAATTCCACCCTTATCTTGTGCCATTGATCATATTTGAATATATCAAATGTTGACCTTAGATATCCATCCATAGGGCTTAGTCCTTTGCTCTGCATTCTATTGAATTATTGATAGGGTTCCCACAATGGTGATACCTATGACCTTCATTCTCATCACATGGCTTTGTTAGAATATTGACTTTCTACACACCATTGATTGGGATATTTATAATTTGCCATGTACCATTAATAAATGGGAATGTTCTTAAGCTTTAAATCATGCCTCATGATCTTGTCACTTGGCACATGTATGTTCATCCCAAGTCCCTTTGACTATTCAACCTTGATCATGCACCATTAGATCAATTTGATCTGTGTTAATGTGCATTGTTAGATTATAATCCACAAGATCATCTATGATTGGCTTCAATTTAACATAATAAATAATTAAGTCATAACTTGGGACATAAATAAATTATTTTAAAGTATTATCCTTAGGTTTTTGGGTGCATAAATAAATATGACATAGGATTTAGGATAGGACTTTGAGCTTAGTTTACAATAAAGGGACCAAGCATTATTTATACCACACTAATAGATAAAAAGGGACCAAGGGCCATCGTAAATAAAAAGGGACTAAACATGAATTTTAGACTAAGTTTTTGTTGTGTAAATAAACACGACCCAAGCTTAGTATAAAATTTAAAATAAGTCCATGGCATATTAAAAGTATTACCACTTAAATTTCTCCCTCCAATTTGAATTTAAATCAAAGGGATTAAGATAGGGAAACTAGAACAAGGGTTTCAAAGTTCTCATATATGAATTCAACTTGACCTCTGATGAACACTTGAAAACATGAAGTGGGCTAAAAAAATTAGGCATCAATGCTTAACAAGGGTTCAATTGATTTAGTGCAATTTTGGGCACTAACAAAAGGTTTTCTTAGACTCTTATTATTATGCCAAAGCTCACTTTACTTTTGAATTAATTAATGTTTTAGATTACTTACTTTGGAAATAAAGTAACATTGTAATCCTTGTGTTGACTTGTCTCTTTGACATATTACAGTGAAGCTAAAGTTTCTCAAAGTTGGTAAATATCTAAACATGTTGGTTACTATTAAACTACAATTTAATCATTTATACTTGCTTTAAGTACTCCTAATTTATTATAAATCTCATTAATACCCATGATTTTGGAAAGCATAATGGAAAGTTGATATATAATTATAGAGGTAGAATTTTGTTATTACATTTCAATTATTGTCTATGGATCCCTACTATTAGTCAGGGTGCATTAAATAAGTAGGGTCCATATCATCTATTGAGTGATGATATCAGATGGATAATTTTTGGTTGTAAAACTTAAATTTGATAGTTAATTTAATACATTCTCATTATTTGGTTGTAACTTTCATGTTTGCATTATGTCCAATTTAGTTTTTATCCAACCAATAAGCTTTTTGGTTGTTGGGGTTATTTTATTTTTTTCTTATGTATTTCAACTAAGCTTAGTATATTCAATGTTGAAACTGGTAAGACTCTAAAATTTGCCATAGTTACTGACTACATTTTCTTTGTAAAATTATGGATGATTGAGTTTGGAAATATTATAGTATGATGTCATTAAAAGATGATGAATTACCATTTTAAAATTTGCATAATGTATCGTAAATATGCAATGTGAGTAGTTTATTAGCTACCTATTAGGTCTCACTTGGATGTAACTATCTCTTGGCATGGGGATATAGTTTTTATAATATGATGCAAATGCAAAAATGATCCTTCTTACATCATTATATATAGTGGTTATGATATTTAAACATATTGCTCTCTTTGAGGTACACTTGAGTTGTTTGTCTATAGGTTTAATTAAAAATGCTTATCATTAGGTGAATTTATAAGGTAGAGGCTACCTTTCAAGTTTGAGTCACCTCTATATTTTATAATGATATTAGGATATATGTTTGAATATAATATGACTTGATCTTTAGTATGGCTTTAGTTATACCATTTCGATGGATAGTTTATTAAGGGAAGTATATAATTTTGATTTACGACTTGGATATCTCATTAAGGAATGATGAGATACCCTATTCTACCTTACTCATGTAAAATTATATTTGGTCATTTGGTTAACTATTTATAACATTGTTTGCCCATAAGTTATGATCTATCATATTTTGGATTTTAATTAGTAATCAATTATTTAAAGTTTGAACAAAAACCATCCAAGGATATAGATCGTTAGGTATAACCACTCAATTATAACTTGGATGGTTTATTTTAAGTAGCTTGAATATTAATTATTTAATTGTCATTGGAAGTGTTTTAGTTGAAAATTATCTTGAGGGTCATTGAAAACTATTCATTATTATCATTATTAAGTAAATACCCCTACATGTGTATCACGTGATATGCAATGGCATTATAAATGGTGTGTGATTTAAGATATTTTCATGCAATCTTATAAAGTATACACATTTGATTTTCATACATGGAACAAAATTATGCCTTTGATTCATGAGTCATGGCTCACTTCTCTACCTCTATGAGTGATCTATTTGAATGATCATGATTAAAAACAAGACTTCTAGTGGGAGTATGAAATACTTGTTAAAGTCATGTTAAAAGCTATATTTTCCTTGTGTATGAGTCTTGGTCATAGACTGTTATAGATTATATCAAATTCTAAGTATTAATATATCCCTCTTAACACTGTAACCTCAATTTAACTCCTTGAGTTGTTGTTAAGTGATATCTTCAAAGATTACATTAATTGGATCAAACATCCTTTCTTAGGGTAGAATAAAGTTATATAATTTTTTTTATAATGTGAATTATTTATGATTTATTAATATAGTTATAAATACATTTAACTACAATCCTTCTTGTTCAATTTACATAAAAAATATTCATAGTGTTTCATGCTAAATGGATACTAGAGAATGGAAGATGGTTTTGAGGTAATTTGGTGTGTAGGATTTAATACACTATTTTAGGTGGCTATAAAAAATATGCTTGTAGGGTATGATGAATATCATAATAAAAATTCACATTCCATACCAAGGAATTTATGAGGTGGTTTCTTTAATAAATAATATTATTAATTTTCAATGTTGGAATGCAAATGGTGGGATTAGCATATGACTTCATTTGGGAGTAAATTATAGCAAGGGTTAAACTCATTACATATTATGCTTGTGTATTATGTAATGATATAAATATAGTGTTTATACCTAAGGTAATGATTAATGTCTAACATATAAGAATATAATTAAGTTAGGAAGGTCGTAATTTGGTCATTTTGATCTCCACTATAACTTTACTAGTATTACACCTAGTTGATATCACTTTAAAATGATATTCATTATATTAATAACCCATAATGTAAAAGGAGTTTTCCAATATTTGGTTATAACCTTGAAGGAAAAATGAGTGGCCAAGGTACTATGGGATAATAAAATTCCTAAGTTATGTTTTAACTCTTAAGAGATTGAGAATAAGATATTCATTCTTACTAGAGAAATATTGACCTCTAACTATTGAAATAACAACTAGTGGGGCCAATCAATTAAAATTGAAGGCTTGGAATGAGTGATCTCTCCTAGATGGTATAAAATACCTTATGCTTTAATTAAGAGGTATGCATTAGGAATAAATACATGGGTATGATGTTAAATGAAGGTTCATGCTATTATTGCTACCTAGAATGGTTATAATCTATGAATATTATTGTGTTGAAAGGGGTTAAACTTTTTTAGGGTTAAGATGGTTTGATTTTATTTAGTTGAAAGTTGTTGGGGAATACACTTAACTAATCCTTGTAGTAGGTGATCTAACCCTACATTTAATTAGGAAGGTGAAGTGTGGAAATTATCACATTCTTGTTTTCATGACAATTATTAAAATAAGATCATCATAAACCAAGATTTATTTCATTGTGTTATTATCTTAAATTGTTATTTGAAAAAAAATGAGTGTGAGATTGTTTCATGTGGTATCAAAGCACTAGGTTTGAATACTTGGCCTAATGTGATCATTCACAAGACCATGATACATAGTGTTGAGTAATTTTTTTTTGAAGATCAAAACTTAATAAAGTTAAAACTAAGGCATCTATAATTTAAAGGACTAAACTATGTGAAAAGGAATCAAGAGCCTTTTGGGGTTCCACTTAAAATATAGCTATTTAAAAACATGTGTAGTAGGTATTATTTTCACCTAGTTTGATGGGTTGGTGACACCATGTAGGTCACCTTATTTTTGCCTATCCTTGTGGCATAATGAATAATGACTCATTTTTTTAATGAGATAATTTTATTTTAGTGAATTTTCACTTATATGATGGTGGCACCCAAGTAAGAGGGGTTGTATATGAGTGTTGATAGAATCTACTAAAGAAAATTCCTTGTGGGCTAGAGGTAGTCATTACCCTTGAGTAGGTGTACCTTCTCATTATTACACATGCTCATGATAGGAGTATACTTTTAAAGTTTTTTAAATTATATACTAGTTTACCTAAAACATTCTACAACAACCTCTAGAATTCATTCTTCTATTTGATATTGCTGGGTATTAATAAACATGCAACCATATAACATATAAATATCCATATTGAGATCATTACTTGATGAGTAAATGTTATTTATATAGCTAAGTATTATAATGTGGCATACTTAGGGAAAATTATAATGAATTAATGAATAATTTTGGTAAACCTATATATAAAAACTATATGGTATACGTTTATAAATCTATCACTGAGTATATATTGTGATTATCATTTAAGTGAATCTTGAAGTCATAATGTGTGATTCTGTTGGATTATAAAATAATTACAAGTGACATAACAATCATAGAATTTATTGTATTGATTTTTACCTATGAATGATATTTTAAATGATAAAAGTGAGGAAATACATACATAAACACATTACGATTGCTTAGTATGCTTGGAATATGTTCTTATGCATGTTTGCTTTTGTTAGGCCTGATTATGTGGAATTTTATACGATAAATAACAATGAGTGTAGAAGAATGTCTTCACATAAATTACTCATTGTTGGTTATCATAAAATATGAAATATATAGTAGAGAGTATGGGTGTGTATGTGGATAAGACTCAAAAAATTTTGATTACTATAATTAAAAATTTAGCCAAAGTAATGTTAAAGATGTATACATTATTTATCCAATATACCTTCTAGTTTACATACATACACAATGTCATACTAGACAAAAGATGTATCCATGGTCTACATGATTATTAAATGTGATAGTTATTGTGTTGAGGTATTATAAATTATTTCCCTAAGGTGTACAAGAGTGTTCATGAGTTGATTTATATGCATGGTTCTTAATGATAAAGTGTGCCTTAGTGATCATGCATGGACCTTGTAGTGTTTGATTAATTAGGCAAGATGATGGATATTGGTGATGTTTTGACCATATTTAAAGGGTCATATGAGGATTAAAGAGTGTTTGGTATTTTTTGGAAGTGAAATAAATTAATCTATGTAGTCTTGTGAATGTCTAGGTTATCCTAATCATCTTGGCAGAACTTTTTGAGTATGTAGATTGATGGCATCATAATTCACACCTGTGAATATGTCAGAAGAAATTGGTCACATAGGTTTGTTTATATTTGTACCTAGATAATTTTTTTTAAATTTAAGGTCTTGAAATGATGTATAAAAAAAATTATGGTAGTGCAAAGTTGGTCTCTCAGGCAGATTTCACTAGATTCCATAGTCAAATTTGCATTAAAAAGTGATAATTGGAATTCAAATATTTGAATTTATAAATGAAAACCAATATAAAATTATTTTTTAATAAATTATGATAATGATGAATTTTATGGTGGTATAAAAATAAAATTGGTATATAA
Source organism: Torreya grandis (assembly GCA_037957365.1). Taxonomy (NCBI): domain Eukaryota; kingdom Viridiplantae; phylum Streptophyta; class Pinopsida; order Cupressales; family Taxaceae; genus Torreya; species Torreya grandis. Next base: position 1,555,640 of record JARHVA010001162.1, read on the forward strand.
ATTTAAGTGAAATCTAAGAAAAATGATTTGGAGGTTTGACTAGTCATACACCTACATTTATTGTGGTTCAAAGTTGACTGAGGGTTTGACTACCTTCTACAAGTGACCCAAGAAAGATGTTTAAGTTTTTATTGATGGTTTTTGGATGTTTAAAGGTGAATTATATATTTTATAGTGTTTTATACTCCTTAAGTATCATCTATATGGATTTTAGAGGTTTGACCAATCAATCTTCAGTATGAACCATTACTTGGAAGTTGAATTTTGGTTTGTTCATGGTGTTTTCATGTACAAGGCAAATGTTTGATAGGTTTAGCATATGTATAGGTGTGTAGTGATGAATTTAACCACTTTAGGGTGTATTAGGGGTCACATGGTCAGGATATATATGCTTTGAAGTGGTCTTGTGTTCCTAGTTTTACTCGATGAAGTGTTAAAAGGATGAATAGGTCTCCATAGATCTATAAGGGCTTCTTAGGCCTAATTAAAAGATGTTATTTCTTAATTTTTATATATAAAAGATATGTATGACCTATGTATGTGAAATTTATCTTATTCTAAAGTGTGATGTAAGCCTGAAAATTTAAGTTATGTCTTATAGCCAACCAAGATGGTGATCATGAAAGCTCTATAAAGAGCATAAACAAAGATGAAGATTTATATAGTTGATATGAAAATAAAAGAGAAGGTTGAGTGTACTTGTTGTATGGACTGAAGATAATATTAGTGTGAAGAATATGTGTATGACCTAGAGGTTATATTTATGATGTTATTATATTGTTCTTATAAGGTTGAATATTGAGGATGAATGAATAAATATAGAGTGATACAAAAGGTTATTTTAGATGAATTACTTGTGTGTGAAGGCTTGAAGGGTTTAAGATAATTTATATTGACTATTTATCCATTAGATTGAAATTTAATTAAAGATATGGAAGTGATGATATCAAAAAGTGTTGTGTAGGTGATCAACATCTAGGACAAGTGGGTGTTTGTTCATGCTTAGGGGTTGGTTCTCTTTGTGAATTAGGTGCTTCACTAAAGTCTCTCATTTATAAATATATTATAGGAATATTTTTTTACCCCACATGAAGTTTTCCCTCATAATCCATGTGTTATGTGTTTTGATATTGCATAGTTTCCTTTGTTCTTTGCAATAACTAGTTTATATGCTTCATGAATGATTTTATTGATTGGTTAATAATTTGAAGTTTTGGAATTGGAATTGAATTATTTACATAACTAATTCAGCCCCCAATGATTATACCTCTAAAAATTGGTATCAGAGCCATACCTTATTTGAAAATTTTAACCACTTGAAGGTGATCAAAGATACAATGGGTAGTCATCAAATGCAAGGTGGTTTCTCTACTAAGAAAAAAACATTAATAAATGGATCCAAATATGATTTTTGGAGTTCAAGGATGATGACATACATCATGTCTCTAGGTTTTGACATTTGGAAATCTATTATGGATGGTTAATCCACACCCCTTACTCCTCTAAATGGTGTAGATGATAAGAAATTGAGTGAGAAAAATTATAAATATATGAATTCTATCATTTTTGGCCTATCAGAGGCTAAGTTTATCGAGGTAATACATTGAAAATCTACCAAGGAAATATAGGACAAATTTTAGATCTATGAAGGAGATTCAAAGGTTAAGTTGGATAAATTATAGACCTACTAATGGCAATTTAAGGCCCTTAAAATGAAGGAAGCATATAATGTGGCATACTATCTTATAAGGGTTGATGAGGTGGTAAACATGATCAAAGGCCTTAGAGATGAGATTAAATAAGCTACTATTTTACAAAAAGTATTAAGGTCTCTCACCCTCAAGTTTGATTCAAATATTTTTTTTGTAGAAGAGAGTCATGATCTCACCATGATGAAGATGGATGAATTATATGACATCTTTACTACCTATGAGATGAGAGTCAATAAAGACACACCACCAAATAAGGAAGCAACCTTTAAGGTGATCAAGGAGACAAAAGGTAAGAAGAATAAGTTAAGTCTTGAAGGCTTTGATATTAAAGAAGATCAACTTGAAGCCATGATTGCAAGAAAATTGAATGTATGATTAGGTAAATATGAAGGTAATATTCCTTTTAAATGTTTTTCATGTGGTAAATTTAGTCATTTTTTAGATAAGTGCCTAGATAAAGGAAAGTATGAACACAAGGAAGCTCACAAATAATATCATGAGGATGAGCATAGGAAATCTAAGGGTCCTAATAAGTACGAAAAGTTATTCAACAAAAAAAAGGAAAGAAGGTGTCATACAAAGGTAGTAAGAGCCTTTACAATGAAGAATAAGGAAACACATTAGACAATGATGATTCATCTCATGATGAGCATAAGGAGACATTGTTTATGTCTCTTGGGTATAATTAAGGTGAATGTTCTTTAGACAAAGATATATTTGGTGGAGATAACTCAAAGGAAGAAGATGAGCAAGTTACTCTTGAAGACAAATATCTAAATAACTTGGAAGATTTGAAGATTATATAAGGTAAAAATAGAAATAAAAAATCCTTGATCAAGACTTATGAGGAGAAAATTGGGTTCTTTGAAGAAATGTTGAACAATGAAGTCAAAGAGCATGATGAGATCCATCAACATATTAAAACTAGGTTTGCACCCTTGCTAAAGATGTAAAGAGTAAGGATGAAGATTTTTTCAAATATAAATTAGAGATGGAGTCTTTGTAGATAAAACTAGATCAAGATATGAGCAAGCTTGAAACATATCAAAACTTTGAGAAAAGTATAGTTGATCTTAATGACCTATTGAGTAGTTAAAAGGTATCAAATGAAAAATGATCCCTAGGGTTCCATAAAGATGTTAAAAAAGATAAGAAGATTAAGAAGATAGTGATTATAGATCAGGAGACTAATCATGCTAAGGAGAGTACTAGTAAAGACAAGAAGAATGACAATATGAATAAGAATGATAACTTCAAAATCTATAAAAGTTCAAATCAAATCAAGCAACCCATTGCATTAAGGTATGATAACTCCTTTAATGGTTATTATTATTCTTGTCATCATTTTGGACATATGATCATTCATTTTAAGAGAAAATCTCATAGTAAGATATTTACATGAAATTATGAGCAAGATAATGAAAATCATGAAAAATATCATCACTCAAGATAATCAACCAGTCCACAAGGAAAGTATGACATCTTGTGATACAGGTGTTAAGGGATTGGTCATACTATAAGGCCTTACAATGCCTTCATCAGGAAATCATATGATTAGGTGTATGAATGGGATAATGAAACTTAAAGGAGTCATCATATGGCATATACAAAAGTTATGTACAATTAGAGGAAATTCATTTATTTTAAGTGTCAAGAGAGAGGTCATATAACAAGGCTTTATAGGAATGGTCAGAATTCTACTTCAAAGAATGACCATCATAACACGAAGAAAAGGAGCCATAATGAATGTAAACCCAAGGAGGTGAATAAAAAATAGGTTTAAAATGGATTATTTATCATGATAGAACAAGGTAAAAAAGAAAGTGTAAAAGAGAAATCCTTATCTACCCAAGGGAATAAGAAGATCAAGCATGATTCTAAGTTAAAAGGAAAGAATGAAGTTAAGAACCTAGTCACAGTCAATTTGATGATGAGGTAGGAATACAAGTTAAGTGAGATCATGGATATGTGGGAGTATCCTAAGGTTTGGGACCTTTAGTCTCTCTATTAAAAGTGGGTGTCTCTACCTATACTTCTTAAGAGACATCTTTCATATGCAGAATCAAGTGTGTGTGCTCTAGGTGATGAACAAAGTACAAATGTATGCATATTTACTTATTGGTATTTAAATACCAATGCCATTTAGGTATAGAATAGATGATGTTATGTTACCAAGACTTGAATTTATCATATAAAGTCATTGGTTAATGGGGAGAAACAATTTCATGAGCTTCCTTTATAGGTTTGTGATGAAAAGCTTCAAGAAATTTGTTCAAGGATATTGGTCCTAAAAGCATGTTTTAATCAAATTTTGATGCTTTATTTAGAAGGTCAAATCATGAATAATGAAGGTAAGGTTGATATGGAGTGTGGATAGGACTTGTACAAGTGTATTCCATGGGTTCATATGTGCTCAACTAGTCAAAAGAGTCATTCATGACTATTTGTTTAATTTGACCATTTAATTCAATGTTCACTACCTAGTGTGTGTTCATCTTGCCAAATTGATGCATTTGAGGTATATGAAGCTAAAAAATGATAGATAAAAGTTGGATTTGATGTTTCCATGTGAAAAATGTGTTGAGGAGATGTTAGAAGGTGTCCATGATCAGTTAAAGGTGTTTTGGCATAGTGATAGGGGTATACATAAGGTTTGTATGCACAATATGACTATTTCCAAGTGTCAAACAAAGATCGATGGGTGTTCAAGATGATTTTTTCCATATAAAGGTATGTTGAATTAAATAGGTGTGCTCTAAGTGGTTTCAAGGTTTTAATATCTCTTCAAGGCAAGTTGAATATTTTTGAAGGCTCTTGGGTAGGAAAAAAACCATTTCATGTTTCTATGGGTTCCCAAAGGAGTCAAACCTCAAAAAATAGTCCAAAAGTGTGTAGTGTTAACCTCCAAGTGTGAGAGAAGTTTTATACATTGGCATTAATTGGAAGTGGTAAGTTGACCTTGTTTCTTTTTAATGACCTAAGTTTTACACCATCTGGGTTAGTGACCTTACAAAAGGAATTGAAGTTTGAGGTTGATTCATATATTGAAATTGCCAAAAGGGTGCTTGGAAAGTGCTTTACATTCATTTGTAAGTGAATAGTTTATCCTATGGTTGAGATTTGGTGTAAATGGAAGGTTAGTTAGTAGGTCAATTTGTGAAGAAGATATGGTATTGAGGAATATTTGGATTATGATTATTGGAAAAAAATTAGGGGGAATATTATTGTACTCTAGATATGAAATTTAAAGTCATGAGGGTCCATACACAGAATGTTATGGGCTCTGCAAGGTTTAGGTAGGGTTATTAGGCCTCTAAGCAAGGCTAGTGTGAAGAAGAGTGATTTTTGGTCATTTTATTCATGATAAAAAGGTATGGTTTTCCTTAAATATGTTTTTATATTGGATTTATACACCATATATGTTTGAGAAAGAGCTTGAATGTCCACTCTTCATTCTATGGGTGGCTTCTGAGAGAAAATTTGAAGGCAACTATAAAAGTTCATCATGGTGGAGATGGTATGAAGGTGATCAATGGGTGAATAATATTAGGTGACTTAGGGGGAGTCCCTCTCAGTTTTCTCAAGGTGTGATCACTCCTATTTGATTCATATTGTTCATTTTTTGTTCTTATAACAATGCATGGTTAAAGAAGAGTGTTGTCAATGGGTAGGCTTGAGGTAGTCATGGTAAGGAATGGTATACATAATGATAGGGGGAGTTTATATCAACTATAAGAGGATATACTTTATTTATTTTTTATTTTAAAACATTTATAGGTCTTCAGGATCAGCAGGTAAGCCCACTTTGTCATTATGTCAAAGGGGGAGAAAGTGTTTATAGAGGGAAAATAATATGTGCATAAGCTTTGTTGTTGGATTTGAAAAAAATTACAAGTGTTGAAATAAATGAAAAAGGTGGATATTTTTTATGTTTTTTCAATTATGTCCCTAAGGTGGCCAAGAGTGTTCATGAGTTGATTTGTATGCATGGTTCTCAATGACAAAGTGTGACTTGGTGATCATGCATGGACCTTGCAATATTTGCTTAATTAGGCAAGATGATGGATGTTGGTGATGTGTTAAACATGTTTTATGGGTAATATGAGGATCCAAGATTGATTTTTATACTTGTGAAAGTGAAATTAATTCATCTATGTAGTCTTGTGAATGTCTAGGTTATCTTAGTCATCTTGGTAGAATTTCATGAGTAAGTAGATTAATGACATCAACATTCACATGTGTGAAGGTGTCAAAAGAAAGTGGTCATATGGGTTTATTAAATTTTATTCTTAGATCATGTGTTTCAAATTTTATGTCTAATAAAAGTTATGGTAGTGCAAATTTGGTCTCTCAAGTAGATTTCACTAGTTTCCATATTCAATTTTGCATTAAAAAGTGACCATTGGAATTCAAATATTTGAATTTACAAAAGAAAACCATAAATTTTGATTATGGATAAATTTTATGGTGGTATAAAAATCAAAGTGGTATATATATTCAATTTCAATCTAGGAAAAATGATTTGGAGGTTTGACTAGTTGTACACCTATATTTATTGTGGTTCAAAGTTGACTGAGGGTTTGACTATCTTCTACAAGTGACCTGAGAAGGATGTTTGAGTTTTTATTGATGGTGTTTGGATGTTTAAAGATGAATTATCTATTGGAAATTATTTTATACTCCCTAAGGATCATTTTTATGGATTTTAGAGGTTTGACCAATCTATTTTCAGTATGAACCATTGATTAGAAGTTAACTTTTGATTCATTCATGGTGTTTTCATGTACAAGGCAAATGTTTGATAGGTTTTGCATATGTATAGGTGTGTAGTGATTAATTTAATCACTTTAGGGTGTCTAAGGGGTAATATGGAGAGGACTTATGTGATTTTAAGTGGTCTTGTATTCCTAGTTTTGTTTAGTGAAGTGTTAAAAGGATGAATAGGTCTCCATGGACTTATAAGGGCTTCTTAGGTCTAATTTAAAGATGCTATTGCTTAAGGGTGATATATAAAATCTATGGGAGACCTATGTAGTTGAAATTTATATTATTATAAAGTGTGATAGAATCTTTAAGATTTAATGTATATCTTATATCCAACCAAGAAGATGGTGATCATGAAGGCTTTATAAAGAGCATAAACAAAGATGAAGGTTTCTAGAGTTGATATGCTAGAGAAAGAGAAGGTTGATTGTGCTTGGTGGATGGATTAAAGAGAATATCATTGTAAGTAATATTTGTGTAACCTATAGGTCATATTTATAATGTTATTACAGTGTTCTTGTAGGGTTGAGTATTGAGGATGAGCAAAGAAGTATAAAGTGATAAAAAAGGTTGTTTTGAATGCATTGCTTATATGTGAAGGATTGAAGGGTTGAAGAGAGTTTATATTCACTATTTCTCCATAAACTTAAAAGGTAATCAGAACTCTGAAGGTACTGATATTAGGTGTTATGTGGATGATCAACATCTAGGATAAGTGGGTGCTTGTTCATGCTTAAGGGTTGGTGTTCCTTGTGAAGTGGGTGATTCACTAAAGTCTCTTATTTATAAATCTCTTATAAGACTATAGTACACTTTTTTTTAGACTTGAGAATAGATTTTATATCCATTAGGGTTTCCCACATAATCCATGTGTTATGTGTGTTGATCTTGCATAGTTTTATAATTAGAATTTAATTACTTGAATCACTGATTCATCCATCCCCAACCCCCATCCCCCTTCCCTCAGTGATTTTACCTCTAATAGATTATATAACACACTATTATGATATCTACATCTTATCCTTCATGAAGGGGAGAACCACTCCCAGTAGATAGATGTGTGGTGAATCCTTTTTAGTGGGGAGATGAAGGTTAAGGAATGTGTGAATGATGATTCTTTCCTCCATAACAATCTATCAAAACTAAAAATAGTCACATACTCATAATATATTTGATAGTTGATCACTCACTGAACTACAAAATATAAATTATATTAATTATTAGTGGATAATGACATAGTTATATTATTTAGCATTGGCTAATCAAATTGTTGTAGTATTTAATTATTCAACTATGGATGGAAATATTATAAATATAAAAGTTCTATTATTTTGTGTATGTTGAAGTAGGAAGGTACTACTTATTGAAACCCAAGTATCTATTGATTGATAAGTGTAAACATAATTTAAAGTAGATAATATGTTGTTATACTTGAAAGTGGTATTCTATAATTAATATTTTTATTTATATAGAAACATGTTATTAATGTTATACTAATACTATGCTTAAAATTAATAGTATGAAGCCCTAATCAAGTTATACAAAATCCTAGGTACCCTCTTTAAGATTCATGAAAACGTGGGTAAATTTTCTTAGATGATAGATAAAAAATGATGGTATTAGTTTCTATAGACCACCATGAGCTCATAAGGTAATGGATAACATGCTGAAAAAACTTGGGGTTGTATGTGATTATTTGAATTGGCTTCTCCAATGTTCAATGTGGTTGGTACAGGATGCTGTACCAACTCATGAATGGTGAAATTTTTGAAATAAAAGTAATCATAACATGATGGAGTAATATATTTAACAACACTATTTGATGAATGTTATTGAGTTCATGCATAAAACATAATAATTTGTTTTGGAAAATGCCACATCAAATCTAGAAATTAGGCTATAAATTCAATTTTTTGTGTTATTTAAATTATTGTCATAAATAAATTTACAAGTTTTGTTTATGACATCTCCATGTAATAAGATAAAATTATAGTATGAAGCTATTTTATTTTTAAAAAATTATTTCTTAATTCAAAATAACATTAAAATAAATGGGCAAATGATGAGCTAAAGAATAACATCACCTTGATAAAAGAAAGCCATAAATCATATGTGATAAGAGACTTGAGAAGTGGAGAAAACCATCGAATAGTGAAAAAACTTTACAATCTATTATAAGCTTACAAATAATGAACTTCAAGTATAATAACATGAAGAAGCTATAAGAGAGAGAATGACTTTAGACCAAAGAGAATCATAAGGATGCAAGAGTAAGACTAGAACAAAGAGAGAGTTGTGAGATAGTAAGGAATGAGAGAGGTGAGATCTTAATATAGAGCTAAGAAAATATGAATTACATGTAAAATTTGAGACATGTGTGTCATGTGGTCCTAATACTCTTACAAGTGGGGAAGATGTGTGTGTCATGTGGAGGGGAGAAGTTACATGTAAGTAACTCCAAATCTAACAAGTGGACTAGGGAGGTGAGTGACCCCCATAAAGGTAGGAATAAAGTGTACTTAAATATATAATAAATAAACATATAACTAAGACTTAAGAAAAACCTATAAACCTATAGGAAGGATCAAAATTAAGGTTAATTCTTCAACACTCCCCCCTTAAGCTTAAATTTAGTGTTACAAAAGTGAAGAAAATATTTTAAAAATAAATAATGGAGTTGAAATTATACTGTACTTCCCATTAATATAAACTTCCTTCCATAAAAATTATAAAAGAGAGATAAAGAAAGAAGATAAGGTGTTGCCAAAAGTTGCAAAGAAGAAAGTGTGATCACCAATAAAATTAAAAAATCCTCTTAGGATAATATGGTCAATCCATAATAGAACAAATACCAACAAGAAGGAGAAATGATCTATAATCCTATAAAACAAAAAAGCTAATATCAATATTTTGATTTAAGTAATAATAATGCTAAAAATACAATCTACATACATAATATAATAAAAGTAGATATACAACTAGCAAATTTGAGCAAAGACAACTTCCATTACAAAGTGCATAAACCTACATGAAAAGAAGTTAGTTATCATAATCAAAGCATATATCCTATGAAATAAAAAACAAGAAATGTAAAAAGAGATTGATTTAGTTTAATCAAAATGGAGACAAAAAATATGTCACTTGTAAAATATATTATGCGTGAAGCATTAGAAGAATGATTATAAAAAGATATATCAAAATCTCTAGAAGATCCATCATTTTTAGGAATCCACATAGCCTTACCCAGAAAGGTGGGAGTTTTAGTCATTTTTCAACAATGCAAAGTGTTGTGCATGGATTTACGACAAGATTTGTATGGGTGAAACTTACAACATTTAGATATACGATGCTTGTGTTTTTTATAATGCGTACAAGGTTTAACATGTTTAACAAAAGTATGAGCTTTAGACGCAATATAATCAAAATAAGTTGCATGATATGTCCTTTGATGAGGAAGATAATAAGATTATGAATTTTTATTAGAAGTAGGTGAATCATCAAAACTGAGACCTTTATAATTTGTATTAGAAATAAGCAAAATAAGTTCGAGTATACCAGTGGTGCACTTACCAAGTCCACCACTCAAGTAACCCATAGTATTCATGATTTTTAAGCCAAGGTTCGTAGCTTGAGTTTGTTTAAGAGCACAAAGAGTGTAATCAATAGTACTATAAATGAAAGACACAAATTTAACGTTAAGAGTGTCAATAGATGACAGTATTTTCTCTGCATGAGTAATAAAATGGTTTTTTAGTGCATTAATAGTGGCTTTTGATATTAAATTTCATGTTTAAGAAGAGTTCTCTCATAATTTTTAAATGCAATTATTTTCATAGATTATTTAAATGCTAAAAAATGGCTAGTTTAAAAGCTATAACATGAGAATTTGTAATGAGGATGACTAAGCCAGTCAAACAACACTTACACTTGTAAAAAATAATTTATTATAATTTTAAAAAAATAAACATGTAAATGCAAATTGACACTAAATTTATCTTAAATTAAACAATAAATTTATAAAAACGAAACTTAGTTTTCAAAATATTTTAATTTAAAAAAAAAATTAACTTAAACATAAGAAACTTGATTGGTCAAAAAATTTACTTAAAAAACTTTAAAAAAAAAAAATTTCTAAATTTTTTTTTTGATATCAAATTAAAAAAAAAAAAGAAACTTTAAGATATTAATACATATTATAAATTATTATGCTAATTCTCAAATATTCAAGAATTTATTAGGAAAAAAAAGGACAAATAAGGCTTATTTAAAATATAATAAAGATTTCTTTCAACCTTAACATACCCCATATATACGTGTTTAAATTTCACGTTAAAAAAAAACTAATTCCACGTATGAATTTTGAATTTGAATATAAAAAGCTTTTGATAAATGAAACTTACATGTCAAAGATTGACCATTCATGACAATGTATTTTGTGACACGTACATTATTGGATTTTTTTAATTCTTATCCCTTTTAAAAAAAATATGGTGAGATAAAAAAGGAAAAAGGTGCTGGAGTGAAGGTTTTTATTTTTTATTTTTATTTTTTATTTTTTATTTTTATTAGTTTTCTTTTAAAGGATAGAGGATTGCATATTAAACTCAAACGAATAAAAATACCAACCCAAAACTCATAAAGTGCCTCACTAAAAAAGTTTAGAGAAACGTATTAAATGAAAAATGTTGCCATTTATTTTTTAATAAACAAGCGAATGGTTGTAAAAAAACATACGAAGGCAAAAGATTAGTAACGTAGCAACACAAAGAAAAATGATAAGAAACAATGGTTAGAGTAGAGAATAAATGCATTGACCAAAAAGGATTATTTTAGATACATTAGAAAACTGAATTAAATGAAACACAAATATGTAAAGAACAATGGGCAATAATTAAACATAACTTGAGTGCAAGTATTGCGTAGGAAAAAAATTTGACAAATGTAAAAGATAGATAAAATTACCTGAGCACAAGAAGGAAAAAAATCAGACAACAGAATAAAGCTATCAACGGAGAAAGGAAATAATAGCTGATGGATAAAGTTATTCTTCTTTTCAAAGCATAAAAACTAGATGATTATATGCAAATTAGAAATAACAACCAATCCATTATCAAGAAGTATCTAACAACAACCAAATAGTTACAAGAATAATAGCATAACAAGGAAGAGATAACGATACCTAAGTAGTAAGAATAAAGTAGATTGAGTATTGAGAGAGACATTTTGCAAAGGCCAAGACCATAATGAGTGTAACAAGTTTGAGCAAAGAGAAGAGGAAAGAGTAGAATACATAAAGGAAGGTGAACTCAGAGCAAAAAAAGACTAAAGTTGGCACAAAGAGACAACATAAGACATAACCAACATATTGCACTTAGAAAATGCATAGAAAGACAATAATAATACAAAATATAAAAAAATGTCTGGAAAACTATGCACACAATGCCACCAGAGAGATCTTATTTGATTTAGATAAGGTAAACAAAAGAAATATGCACAAAAAGATAGAACAAGAGTGCAAAAAATAAAAGAAGGGAATAATGAAGCTCCATGCTTAATAACCAAGCTCATGCACAAAAATAAAAATCTAAAAACGCTAGAGAAGGAAGGTGAATCTATAAATACTAATCACTTGATACAATAATAAATATCTCAAGACAAGACTACAGACACACCAAAGAAAACAAAATACAAATAACCTAAACAAATATATGCTCAACTATCAAAAGTAAAGAAAATGTAACCATAAGAAAGACTACATAGAGTTTAAACTCAAAAAAGAACTGAGCAAAAGTGCACCCAGATACAACACAATAGTTTAAAAAGCCTTAAAAAAAACACAAAAAAAAGATTTTCTTCCACTTTTAACCCTGCAAAACTCTTGAAAGATCAATGTTAAAGAACCATATGCTCTGATATCATGACAAATTTATTTCCTAGGTCGAAATAACGTTGAAATAAATGAGCAAATGATCATCCAAAGAATAACATCACCTTGATAAAATCAAGCCACAAATCATACATGACAAGAGATTTGATAAGTGGGGAAAACCATTGAATAAATAAAAACCCAACAATCTATTAGAAGCTTACAAATAATGAACTTCAAGTATAATAACATGAAGAAGCTATAAGAGAGAGAATGACTTTAGACCAAAGAACATCACAAGGATGCAAGAGCAAGACTATAACAACAAGAGATTTGTGAGAGAGTAGTAATGAATGAGAGAGGTGAGATATTAATATAGAGCTAAGAGAGAAGATGAGTTACATGTGCAAGCTCAGGCATATGTGTCATGTAGTCCTAATCCTCTTACAAATGGGGAGGATGTGTGTGCCATGTGGTGGGAGAGGAGTTACATGCAAGTAACACTAAATTCAAAAAGTAGACTAGAGAAGTGAGTGGCACCTCATAAAGGTAGGAATAAAGAGTATTTAAAAATATAATAAATACACACATAACTAAGACTTAAGAAAATACTATAAACCTATAGGAAGGATCAAAATTAAGGTTAATTATGTAACATATTTCTAAATTACTATTTGAATTCATTAAATTAATTGAAAATTTATGGATGTCTCTAGTTATGTAAGCTTGTCCTAGTGCTTGAAATAGATATGCCTAAAATAAAAAAGTCAACTACCTGTATTTATGTCCTTAAACACCGAGATGATGCATTTTAAGGGAGGGAAGATGTCATATCCCAATTTCCAACCCATAATCCAATGAGTAAGATTAAGTTTAGTTTTAATATGATAATTCAATATGAATATGTTCAATGATTATTTAATTGAGTTCTTGTTTATATTATGTGGCCATAATTAACTTATAGTTAATTATGCACACTTATCTTATTTCATTAAGCAATTTTTTGATTATGAATTGATATTTCACATTGCTTTAATATCATGCATAACTTTTAAGTATCATGGTTAAACTTTATAAGTGTTAGCAACCTATATTATATACGCACAATATTTTTAAATTTTATCAATTACTAATACTTTTGCTCTTGTAGGAACCCATTGAATCTCTAAATTTATCTGAGTGCATGCCTTAAAGGGTACACTGAGAAAGGGGTTGGCATACCTTTGATGCTTTGAAGGATTTTTGGCCACTATACCACCACCTAAAATTAATACAAAATACTCATCTTCAATTCTTTAAGCATTAAAATCCTATTTATACACTTCCTTAAGTAGCTCACCACCTAAATTACCCCTACCTAAGCAAAAACTCATTTTTTCTACTTTTCCTACTACATTGACCATGTCAATCTTGTTTTAGGATTTAGCACATGTTACAGAACTATTTCAACTCAATATGACATAGTTCGAGACCTAACACCTCTATTTCCCACCTAACAAATTTGATTAGGATGACTGTCTTGGCTAAATTATTTGGAGGGTTTAAGGTCAATCCATGTCTATAAACACCCCCTCAACTTCATTTCTAAATAGATGATAAATCAATTGCACATCATTAATACTCATAAATATGTTTATACAATCAATATGAGGTTTCAATTCTTAGTTTTTTGCCTTAGAGAAGTAACACTTTTCTTGTGGAGGTCTTGTATGTATAGGAGAAATATTATAGCCTAGAGCTGATTTGTTTTTCTGATCCTTACAAGCTCAAAACAATCTCTTCTAAGCACCGTTAGCCAATGGAGAGATTGAGGCATGATGAGTTCAATTCAACAAGGTAAGCATATTCTTATCCCTTCATATTTTATAAGTAGATGTTATAGAACTAATGGATTGAATTGTATCTCCTTGCTTAGATCATTTCTATGTTATATTAGATAGAATTGTCTTTACATGTTTATTATCTTCTCTATTTGTTCCATAAGCTTTGGTGAGCACTAGATTAACTTGTATGTTCATTTACTAGATTAGCTTGCATGTTATTAAGTAAATTATCTTGTTTATTATTATTACAATAAGACCTAACTAGAGTTATCACTAAATGACATTTGACTAGAGGCCTTGAAAATCTCTTATTTACCATTGTGTGATAAGATATCCATTAATGTAGGTTTAACAGATCCATTATTGGTCATGACACTAATATAAATATATTAACAATATAACATGTTAATTGATTACCTTATCCAATATTTAATATTATTGAGTAGTATAAGTTATATATCTATCTAGTTTTACTTATATACACTCTGGTGAACTTGATGTGAATCTAACCTTTGTATGTTTTTAATTTTTCTTTATAGACAACTAGATCGATCCCATTGACTTAGTTTAACAATTTATGCATAGGTTTTCATACTTCATCGACCTCTTTGACTTAGTTTAACTATGTTTGTAGGTTTTTAAAGATTCATTGACCTGGTCGATCTAGTTAGGACATCTTTTTGTATGTTTTCCAACTGAGACAAACTTATAGAATTTTCAGTATAAAAAAACTAGATCAATTCAATCGATCTACTTTATTTTTGTACCTTAAACATCTAATTGAATTGATCTACTTGATTCTTCAATTTTATGCATTACTCTTTTAAAAACTAAGTTGATTAAATCAACATAGTTCTATTTTTCCTATCATTTACCATTTTCATTTATACTAAGTCAATAGGGTTTATTCTATCTAATATTCTATCTTTTGTCATTATAGTTTCAAATTTCCACCTGAACAACATAGTTTAAAAAAAAATTCAACCTTCCCAGAAAAACTACTGCATTGACCTAGTTAACTCTATATTATTTTCTAGGTTCACTCTAACCAGATCAGTAATTTATCTTTGTCAAATTTTTAAGTAAATTCATTTTTCTTCTATTTTTGAAAATTTAAATTTCATTATTATCTTTACTAGTTTTCAATTTTATAAAATTGTACCTTTATAGTCTACTAAGTCAACTAGTTTGACTTAGTTTTGTATCAACTTTCTATCCAAAAAACTAAGTTGACTCACTCAACTGTGTTCATTCTAGACTATCTCACAATGGATCAAGTTAATCAGCTTGACTTTTTTCTATTCTATTTGTACAACTTGGTCTATGAGATTGACTTTGTTTTAATTATTTTATTCTAGTTCAAACAAAGGGAATTAAGCTAAATTGATAGTAATTAAACTCATTTTAATTTTCAATTGGCTGCCTATTTATTTAGTTTATAAAAAATAAAAATTAACTTTTGAAACTTTAATTTTTGCTCTTATTTTGTACTTTGTTTGGTTTTTCCTAGAAACTATGCATCAAAAATTTTCAAACTACTTAAGTACTATCATGAAGGTATGCTCAATACTCTTTTTATGATCCTTGTCTATTGTTTATAGATATCATGGTGTGAGGAGATTTCTCCAATACTCATAGCCATCATATTGAGCTAAACATGGTACTTAGTTTTTTTTTACCTCATAATATGTTAGAAACATCTAGGATTTCTCTCTATATTAAAACTTAGAAATCTATCCATCTGTTTGTTTGTATGGTGCATTATTTAACAATTAAAATTGATAAGCTACTTCTAGTTTACCCTTAAAACTAAGTTTAGTGGGATATGAGAATGGTACTTCATCCATAGTCAGGGCTCTTGAATATTGCGCGAACACTATCCAACAAATAAAAAAGTATCTTTAAAAGCCTACAGTTTCAATAAAAACATTTAATATGACTTCATGATATTATTTTAAAATAATTAATTAGTTCCTAAATTTTATTATTATTGCTTAATATTTGCTATTCTATGTTGTATTATAAATTTGTATTAGCTAGCCTTGATATAAGGTTTATGCTATGTGATGCAACTAGATCGACCAACTCGGCCTAGTTTCTTATATGTTTAGTTCTCCTTTTTTGTAAATAAAACTAAATCATCCAGATTCAAACTTTTTTTTCTCTTATATTACAAAATTCGGTCAACCAAATTGATCCAATCTATTCCAAACTATTCTATTTTCCTTCTTATCTAACTCAATTGACCAACTTGACCCAATCTATTATAAATTATTCTATTTTACTTCTTATAGAACTTAGTCGACCAACATAACCTAGTCTATTACAAACTCTTTTATTCTTCCTTCCTACAAAACTCTCAACCAAATTTACCTAATCTATTATAGACTATTCTATTTTACTTCCTATAAAACTCAATCAATCAACTTGACTTGGTCTATTACAGACTATTCTATTTTACTTTCAATAGAACTTAGTTGACCAACTTGACCTAGTTTATTATAGAATATTCTATTTTAATTCCTACATCTCAATCAACTAGTTTGACCTAGTCTAATATAGACCATTCAATTTTTATTTCTTATAGATCTTAGTTGACTAACTCAACCTAGTCTACTACAAACCATTCTATTTTCCTTCCTGCATAACTTAGCTGACCAGATCAACCCAATTTATTGTAGACTATTCTATTTTCCTTTTTATAAAATTTAGTTGACCATCTTGACCTATTTTATTAAAAACTATTATATTTTCCTTCCTACTAGAATTCAGTTAACCATCTCAACCCAATATATTATAGACTATTCTATTTTCCTTCCTATAAAACTCAATTGACTAGTTCAACCCAGTATATTGTAGACTGTTCTATTTTATTTCCTACATAAATCAGTCAACCAACTCAACACAATCTAATATAGATTGTATTATTTTTTATACTAAACTTCATTGACCCACTCAACTCGGTCTTATTCCATAATTTTCAACTTTTTAATCTTTCAACTCCTTCAGTTAGTGTTTAACTTAGTCATTTCATCATGCAACATTTGTTTGATGATGATATAAAGAAAAATTAAATCAACAAGATGCATTTCACTAATCCTATTAAACCTCCTAAGACACATTTTGTCGTAACCAACCCAAATCAAAGCAATATTTATGTTGCCACTAGAACTACCAGCTATGGGAATCCTGCCTATTGCATGAATCTTAACCCTTTATTCATACAAATATTAGAAGATGAAAGTGACCTTGAATACATGACTGAAATGATCCTCTTCATCAAAAAAAATATTTAACATAGAGGTAAAAATACCATAGTTATCTCTAAACTCATGACGGGACCTTATCTTGGAAAACCTTGTTTATCTTCACCTAAATTTTCTACAAGATTTGGGGCAAGTCATTTGATGACTTTTACCATACCTTTAACCTTTCTCATACCTCCCTATAATAGTATAACATCATCTTTCATGTCTTATTTCACCTCTATTCCAAGTATTTATATAAACATGGAAGGTGTGACTTTTAGTGGGTCTATTCAAAATACCCACACTAATACCCAATTCCATACAACTCATAGACATCTAATAATACTAGTGCTTTTCATGCCACTAGTGTATCTCATGCCACTAGTGCATCACAAACCCTTAATACCTCACATAATACCAATGCATCTTGTTTAAACCTAATTTGGATAAGAGGATATCCTACTTGGGTAGATAGGGTTAAGGATATAGACATGATAGGGCATAACATTGAATATCATATCTATATTAGGCCAATCAATGTACTAAACTTAGATGCATCATATACTAAATATATAAAATTGAAATAGGTTATTAATGAAAAGTATAACTATGCTAGATATATAAATAACATAAAAGAGAGTACTTAGCTATTTATGATGCTAACACAGTGCTAGATTTGGTACACATAGAAAGTAGGTAAAAAGATAACTTTGGATCAATCATTAGATGTTATATTTGGTGTCTTTGACTCTCTAGCCCCTTACATCAGCCTAAGACAATTGGATCAACACTAGTGTCTAAGTTCAAAACTCATTTCTTACAAAAAATATCTAATCAAATAGGATGTGATTGCCTTGATGATTTTGGGTTTGGCTTTGCCTTCACTTTGATGCATTCAGATCTATGTCATGAACTATTTTTCTTGATGAAATAGAAAAACCCTAACTTTTTATCTTTAATATGACATTGGAAAAAATGGGTTAGTGGGCACATGGTGAAAAAATAACACATAATGACCTTATTTTCAAAGGGTGATTCCTACATAGCCAATACTCTATAAGAGGGCCTCAAATTCATGTAGTTCTCCCCTACGTGTTAGCTTGTGTGTGAATCATGTAATCTATAAATCAAGTAAAATAGTGACCTAGTTTATAACTTGGAAAATATGACATTATGACTACTCCTTTAGTAATTCAAACATATAGCTAGGTTATTCCTTTGATTGATGTCATAATAAGGTAGAATAGGAAATCTTTTGATAACTTGAGTGAATTTTTGGTTTGATTTATAGGTGAGGAATGAGTGAGTATTGATATTGTATTTATACCAATCCTATCAGGAGATAAATCACATAAAATAACTTAGGATTACCATTATAATACATTTTATTTGTAAATTAGATGACTTTAAGACAGTGGACACTTGCATTGGGTCAAGATAGTAACATCAATGATACTGTCTATCTCAAACATTAGTGTCCAAGGATAATGAGAGCATGCACATGATCAAAACTTGTAGAGGTGTAAGATAAATACATTTTAATTATTTTACGCAAGATGTGATGTTTGTGTCATAAATATAAGGTTGGTCAAACTAAGATATAGGCCAAAGGTCACAAGATAGAGTAAATATGAGACTTACAGAGGAAATGCATGTTTAAAACTAAGAGAAACAACCAAGGTCATGAGTTTGACAAGTGTAAAAGATTGAGGTGATACATAATTACAACTATCATCTACATTTCTCCCTTTTAATCCAGTAATGAAATTTACAGTTTAAAGAAAAGGAATAAGTACCTAGGTGTGTATACATACCTTATATTTACTTGAGTTAAATTTAAGTGATTTATTGGAGCTACATTTGAATCATTTGTTAGTGCTTAACCTAAAACCAAGAGAATGTTATAAGGTATAATCAGTGCATATAATATGGGTTAAAAATAATTGAAATAGATTTAAATTGAAAGAGCAATGTTTAGGAGCAAACTTGTGTCTCAATGTAACCACCTTGCCTATTGGAAAGTTATTTTTATAAAAGATGTATCATTGTTAGGATCTAAAATTGAGATTAGGATAAATATAGATAAATGTTTAAAGTGGATATATATATATATATATATATATATATATATATATATATATATATAGAGAGAGAGAGAGAGAGAGAGAGAGAGAGAGAGAGAGAGAGAGAGAGAGGCACATGCCCCAAAATTTAGAGAAAAAGTGAGTTGTCACCTATTAGTTAAGATTATCTCAACCATATAACCCAATTCTACTCATAACCTAGTTGAGTTTGGATGATCAAGTCCAAAATGAAAACTAAATATGATTGAGTGATTTAATTACCCCAACCATACCAAGAGGTGAACCAACTACTATAGTATATTGGCTTATTCAAATCCACAAAAGTCCATGGGGTAATCAATATGTGTAATAGTTTTAAAATATAATCTTGATTTGGGTTTTTAAATATTAATCACGTGTTTCATAATATATGCACCTTACATTTATTTCATGTTAAAATTGTGTGTAACAATGGTACCATGTATAAAATTCTACCACAAATGCGTATCAAAATCATATAACCATGTGCTTTGGCTAATTCAAAAAACTATGTAAATGTGGATGACATGCTTCTAAATCATTCCCCCAATATATATAGAGAAATAAAAAAATTATATAAGTACCAATGTGGAGGAAATGTTTCAAAAACATGCCCCTACTATAAATTAAAGATGCTGAAAACTGAGTATGTGTGAAGAACATGCTTCCAAAGAAAGCCCCCATTGAATATATGAAATAAAAGTACCAAATTATAAATAAATTCATATAACATGATTCTAATTCATTCCCTAATTTAATCTAAAAGCTATGAATCCATGAAACCCATGTCATCATGAGATTCCCCCACTGAATCTACAAACTAGTGTAAGTACCATATATTGTGTGAGTGTGGAGAACATGCTTCCAAATCAAGCCCCCACTAAATTTAAAAAATATGAAAATGTGAAATCCATGTCACCATGACATGATATAACTAATATTACCCCACTTAAGGTGATGTAAAAATAATACTTGGTAGTTAATTTCACCTTAAAAGGGTAGAAGGAAACATGTCTAGGTAAATGTATCATTGAAGTGCATAAAACCAATGTGATCACATGTAGGCCTAACATGCATGATAAATATGATGGAAACATATAGATATTAAAATTATAATCTCAATAATTAAACAATCACACACACACACACACACACACACACACACACACACACACACACACACAAGAGCACTCAAAATTAAGTTAAAAGACACACACACACACACACACACACACACACACACACACACACACAAGAGCACTCAAAATTAAGTTAAAAGACAATGGTCCAAGGAGACTATAAATAAGGGGCATGTTCAAATGCTACACAATTGAATAGACATGACTTAGTTAGATGTAAAAATAAATAAGGAATGATATATTAAAATATCCATATAATAATCAATGACATATTAAAATGTCCAATAAGGCAAAACATAGGCATAGGGGCTGCATAAAACAAAGCATATTCAAATGGTCAAAAAAGTAAAGCAATAGAGAGGCAAAACACTCAAAGAAGTGTGTAAAATAAAAGAATAAACAACTATCATAAACATGTCATAATGGCCCATGGATTGAATATGTAAGTAAATAATATAAAGTACATACCATATCAAGTACCTTACATAATGTATAGTCATGGATAATAGGCAAGTGTAATTACATATGTAGGCTCAAACATGATAGGGTAGAGTGATCATCATATCATATAACATGTGTATATCAAGATTTTAGAATATGGATGCCCCCAATGTCTTGGTGATATAATAAAAGGGAGGGCCCAACACCCATAAGTGTATCATGTATCTCTATATACCTATGTATGTATATGTAGGAGTAAATGATATGATAGTTCTCAACATGGAAGTAACACATAGATGCCAAGGGGAAAATAGAACATGTAGGTGCCAAAAATGTTTTCAATTTTTTAGTGTTTTTTAATTCTTTTTAGAAGATGAAAAAATATAATCCTATGATTCCATCCAATGGATGGTCATAGATATCTCCCCCCATTTTGAACCTTATAACCTCAAGTTAGATATTTTTCATTGTTTTCGTCATGATTGGCTAGGTTGAAAAGGGACATAACATGTTTATCCTCATGTCTTCCATGTGTAGTAGATGATGTAATGTTATAATTGAAATGTGTATTAATATTAATTGATAAGAAAAAGAAATACCTCATTTATTTTGGTTAAATTTTTCTTGTATTTGGTATAGCCAAAGAGTTCCAAGTGTAAATACATATGGAGATGCAGTAGGCATAACCCAAACCTGTGTTTGAATTACTTTAGGACCCTAAGCAATTGGTATTGTTATGTTTCCTAAGGAGTATTTCCAACTTCATTTGTTTTTTATGTTTGTTTTTGATAAGGTAAGGCAGCAAACTAGGGGCTGAAACATTTACAATCAAAAAAGACAAGAAGGCAAACAAACAAAATATGCCTTCAGAGAGATGATGGCACTAGCTGAGAACAACAGACAAAAACAAAATACAAGAAATGGAAAGACCAGAGTCAAAGAGGACTCCCATTACATCACTAATGATTTGATAAGATCATTAAGTTTCTTAGTATTCTTCACATTGTCAGCATGCCCACTATTACCCACCACTTCTAGCATTGATATGTTTAGCAAAATTGTATTCTAAAGTCCTTTGGCAAAAATCTTCTCTAGCTTCTAAATATGGTCCTTCAGGGCCCCAATTTCAGCTTTCCAATCAGTCTCATTCTTAATACCCTCACCAACTTCCTTGACATACATTTTCCCCTTATTATCAGTAGTTCCCATAGTGTTAGCACCATGCTCCTTAGTAACCTCAAAATTCCTAGTAGCCTGCTTCCCTCCAGTGTCCTCCAAAATTTCCTAGATTTCCAGCTCAGACTCTTCCTCCTAGGTTGCTTCTTTTGAAGCACTTTTTGAGTAATCAATCAGTTTGGCCTTTGAGGTGGGTTTACCAGTAATCCACCCCAACCTTCACACTCTAGAGGAGAATCCTTCCTTATTAATTTTGGAAGGCTTGTGAGATTTACCACCTTGGCCCCAGTGGCCCTGCCTGGATTCTTGTGGGTCCCCTCTGTGGTCTCTTTAATATTTTCTTCCTCTTCATCAACCTTTCTCTTCTTACCCTTCTTGCTCACAAAGGAGCTGGGGGTATCAATAGGGGTCTTTTAGGGGTGGAGAAGGATACATCTTTTGTTTTTGTAGGAGTAGGGGAAACCTAGGACTCATCAATAGCATCGCCAGACACTGGATTAGAAGGAATGTCTCCACTATCAACTCTAATATTCTTGGTTGGCTCAAGGGCACAGTGAAAGTTGTATAAGTAGAAAATTATCCCCTTATGTAGGGGAATAGGGTTTATATCCAAATTCTTATCCATTTTAGCTCTCACCCTCAGGATAGAGTGTTCCAAAGAGGAGAGCAGATAAAAAGGAAAGCTAATAATAAGATTGCACCTGAAATGATTTAACAAAGGAAGGTGGTAATTGTAAAACCTGGGAAATCATGCTTCGAGTGTGAAGTACTTCATGAGAATGAATCACACTCCATCCCATGGCTCCAAAAGTTTAATGTGCTTGAACCCTCCTTGATACAGGATGAGTTCTTCTCCCTCACCCAGAAATCGTTTATGGCTAGCCATATCCATGATTTTTGTTTTCCTTTGAAGTTTTACACCCTACATATTCATTCTTATGGCCATATAAATCACTTTTTCAAAGATTTTAAAAATAATTCCACCCACTGTGACCCACCTATTTAACCAATATCTCACAAACTGCTCAAACAAGTTTTTGTCATAGCCATTTAGCCTTTCCAGATATGGGCTGATACCCCCTTCTTTAAATAATGCCAAACTAGTAGATTATCTTTAAATTCATAGTAGGAGATAGGTTCAGTTCAAATACAGTCTCCCCCCATTCTATATTTGTAGACCCAAGTAGTGGAGTTCCTAAGTTCCACCTTCAGCTTTGAACTGGTTACTAACCCTTGTTTTTGTTTATGCAAAATGCAGATGTGATAGCTCATTTTATGAAATAGCTTGTAGAGATGACGTTGTCTACTCCCATGCTTGAAAATTATTTTCCCTTGATTTTCATGATGAGACCCACGCACCTCAACCTCATGATACAATGAATTATGAATGATTACCAAGGTTATCAAGTTTTGAGATCCCCGATGGCCCTCTCCACGTGGACCGCCTCCGAGAGCTATCCTTATCATCAATGCACCTCATTCTTGACAAGTCATCTCCTTTTGAATGATATCCCTAATGTTTAAGGGAATATGAACACCTTGTCACCACACCTTCTAACCTAAAAATTGCTGACCAAGGTTGGCACAACAATCAGCGACCCTGTTTCCTTCTCTGTAGGTATGGAATATCTCAACTTTGGAAAAGTTTTGCAAAATAAATTGGATATTAGTAATGATGTATTTTAGCTTGATTCTCACATTTGATGCTTTAATACTGGCATCTATGACCATCTTATAGTCTCCTTGTATATTCAAGTTTCTTATTGCTAGGGATATAACTAACTTTAATCCCCATAGTAAAGCCATTGCTTTCGCATAGTTGTTGCTTTGGCATCCAATTCCACCAGAATAGATAGCAGACATCCCTCCTTTATCATTCCTTATAATTCCTCCTCCACTAGCTTTACCATCCAACTTAGATGCCCCATCAACGTTGAGTTTCATCCAGTTAGGTTTAGGGGGGATCCATTTAGTATTTAGTCTCGGTAGCATTTTGGAGTTATTATACCTAGGGATCTAGTTTAAAACCTTCCATTTGGCTACAATTTGGTTTTCAATTTGAGATGGGGGTTTATTTACAACATAAATATGAGATGTTGTAACACTTTCCATAATGGTCTTAGCAGAGGAGTTAAACACCTGAGAAGCATTTCTAGTAGTGTCCCTAAAAATTTTGTGGTTGTGCTCTTTCCATAAAATCTAGGTCAAACATGGCAGAGTTTGCTATTATAATTCCATAAGCCAAGGATGTGTGAAGGTTGGATTCCAACTGAGAATTACTTCTTTAAGGTTAGAATTGTAGACCCATTCAATACCAAAGTTATTAAGTATTGTGCCCCATAATTATCAGGCAAAATCACAGTGGATAAAGAGGTGTGAAACTGATTCCTCTTTTGAACGACACAAGAAACATCTATTAACCAGAGTAAACCCCCTCTTTTGAAGTTTATCCTAAGTAAGGATTTTGTTATGAGCAGAAGCCCACCAAAACATGTTAATTTTTGGAATAAGTTTATGATTCCAAACCTTTTTCCATACATCTTTATTCTAAGCTTTAGGAATGAGCAGATGGTAAGAAAATTTGACAGAGAACGATCCATGCTTATCTGGCCACCAGTATTGTTCATCCTCCCAGGGGAAGAGAGGGATTTTTATCTCCTGAATGCCTTGCTAGATCTCCCAAACTCTATGGAAAAGCTTAGGCCAGTGATCATAGCAATCCAATAGATTTTTTAGATCCTCATCCCATTGTTATTTTCCATATAATCACTGACCCTATCTCTAAAAAACTAGATAGCCAAGTCAACAATCTCTCCATAGTTTCCCTGTGTGATGAGAGCCTTATCCTTTAACCAGATATCATCCCAAAATTTAATATGCTAGCCATTTCCAAGTTTACATCTAATTCCCTGTTTAAGAAGGCTTCTACTTTTTAACATTTTATTCCATATCACAGATCCATGGGGTAATCCCGTCTGTTGAAGAAAATTGGAATCATCAATGTTATGCATGTATTTGGCATACATTATTTCCCCCTAATCATTTTTTTATGGATTAGGTTCTAACTAAATTTTGAGAGAAGGGCTTTGTTCATGTTCCTGATAGACCTAATATTGAGTCCACCATGAGATTTTGGAAGACACACTTTTTCCCATCTGACTAAAGACATTCTCTATTTGTCTTCCACTCCCATCCATAAAAATTTTCTTTGGATCTATTCTAGTTTCTTAGTAATATATGTAGGAATTTTAAAAAGATACAGGAAGTATGTAGGAATACCTTGCAGTGAAGCCCGAAGAAGTTGCAGTTTACCAACACTACTGAGTAGTTTCCCTTTCCAACCAAGAAGTTTCCTCTGCATTCTTTCCACAATTCCATTTTAAAAACTAAGAGATACCTCTTTAACTGAGAGTGGGAGACCCAGGTAGGTAGCTGGTAGGGCAGCTTTAGCACATTCTAATATATCAATGATTATATGTCTAAGTTCATTAGGAGTGTTGAAGAAATACACATTGCTTTTCTAGAAATTTATCCTTTGTCCTAACTCTCTGGCATAATTATTTAAGATATTCTTCCATCTTCTAGCTTTAATCACTAATGAGATGCCAAATAAGATGGTATCATCCACAAACTACTGTACCACCATAGGATGAAGGGAGGAGGCAGGTTTGATGCCCACTAGCTTTTTTGAGGCTATATCTGCTTGTATGTATCTTCCCATTGCCTCTACCATAATGATGAATAAGTATGGGGAGAGAGGGTATCCCTGATGAATTCCTCTCAAGGATGAGAAAAACCCTCTAGGAACACCATTAACCAGCACTGAGAATTTTGCAAAAGAGACTGCGTTCCATATCAAGCGAGACATTTTACCATTAAACCCAAATTTTCTGATCACTTGGAATAGAAAATTCCATGAGACTCTATCATAATATTTATAAATATCTAGCTTGAGAGCCATACTAGGGATTATACTCTTATCCATGGAGTGAATAGTCTCATGTGTGGTGATCACAACATCAAGAATCTGCCTGCCCAGGATGAAACCTTTTTGAGCAGGAGAAATAATTTTGTCTAGCAAAGGTTGAATCCTCATAACTAGCATTTTAGTACATAACTTATAAATAGTGTTGCATAGACTAATGGGCATGAAATCAGTAAGGTGTGAAGGTTGTGATTTTTTAGGAACAAGTACTATGAAGGTATTGTTAACTTGTTTCAAAAGTTTACCTGATCTGAAAAAATCATGAACAACAGCTGTGAGATCCACTCCTACTATCTCCCAATATTCTTGAAAGAATATAAGAGGAAAGCCATTAGGACCTAGGGCTTTGAATGCACCCATGGAGAATAAAACAACATGGACTTCTTCCTCAGATATAGGCTTTTCCATCTCCAGATTATCTTCTTCCATTATCAAATAGGGGATTTTATCAATGAATTGATTCATAGGTCTATCAATTCTATCATTATTATTTTCTTCTGAGCAAATTCTAAAAGAAAGCCCTAGCTTGTTCCCCTATTTCATTTTCCTCAGTAATAATGTTGCCATTATCTAGGACAAACTTAGTTATTGAGTTGGATTTCCTATGTTTCATAACTGAGAGATGAAAAAAGGCAGTGTATTTATCCCCCTCTTTAAGCCACTGAACATAGGATTTATGTTTCCAAAAAACCTCGTCTCTTTTTATAAGATTCTTCCATTTAGAATACAAGGCATTCTCTTCTTCTAAAGTGTCTTCAGATTCATCCCCTTGATCTATCAATTACTCTATATCATTGAGTTTTTCCACTATATTTTTCTTCTATTGGAAGACCTGCCCAAAGCTATATCTATTCCATCCATAAACTTCTTGTTTAATGTGCTGAAGTTTCTTGACTATTTTGAACATAGGAGGACCTTGAATAGGAATTTTCCACCATTGGGCAACCATTTGTCTAAAGTATTTGTGTTTAATCCACATAACTTCAAAATGGAATGGGGAAGGTCTGGATTGTCCCTATTCTCTCCAACTGAGGAAGATCGGGCAATGGTGAGACATGGTTCTAGGGAAAGCCTGTGCCTGCATATTATGATAATCCTTCTAGTTACTTGATATAATAAATCTGTCTAATTTAACCTGAATCATTTGATCTCCTCTTCTTTTATTGGTCCAGGTAAAATTTTGGTTTTGCATCTCTATGTCCAATAATCCCTAATCATTGATACATTCAGCAAAGTCGAACATGATGTTTGAGTAATCCATAATCCCACCCTATTTTTTATAAGGGTATAAAGGAGTGTTAAAATCTCCGGCTAACATCCATCTAATGTTTTGGGGATTATTCCTGAAATTGGTCAAGTCTATCCATAATTTCTGTCTCAAAGCTCTGTTATTTGGTCCATAGACATTGATCAATGACCAATTCAAAGATTTCACAGAGAAATTGGTAATCAAGAAGTGCTTATTATAAGCCATAAAAGACCCCTGTATTTTAACACTATTCCACATAGTGACAATCCCCTCTAAAGCCCCTTTAGTTGGACTAATGTAAAAAGCTACCTTAGGCCATATATAGGTAACAATTTTCATAAAACTCTCCTCATTCATCTTGACTTCTTGGAGTAATAAAATATCTAATTTATTATCTAAAATGAAGTTTTTAACGTCAAACTACTTTGAGGGACTGTTAAAGCCCCTCAGGTTCTAAGATAATATTCTCATTTATAGGGTTTGGGGGGTTGGGTCTCCAATGTTTTCTATTTACCACTGGCAATCTCCCTAGCAATCTCTCTTTGTCTTGTTTCTCTTAGGGTTGGTCTCACTTGTTTGGGCTCAGTGCCAACATCTATAGATTTTTTACCTTTTCGATTCTTTTTCTTTGGGGTAACCCATTCCTCTTGTTCATTACTACCACTTTGTCCTATTTCACCTATTGCTAAATAGTTTCCTACTTGGTCTCCAACTTTTAGAGCATGGAAAATGTCTTTATTTAACTGTAAGTTTGCTTCTCCTTTAGTGGGATTTTTTGGAGTTACTTTTTTCCTATCCATCTCTTGGAACTTTGTCTTCTTCATTGACTTCCTCTATCAAATGCTTACCTCTTTCTCCTTCCTTAGACATATTAGTCTATTTTTCTAGAGGGTTGGCTATGTTAAATATAGCCTTCTGACTATCATCTGATACTATATTTTCCTTTGGGACAACTTTTCCCTCACTACTAGTGATATCCTCCTTCCCCATCTCCTCCTCTCCCTTTTTTGTATTGTCAAGATTTTCCACATTACTCTCCATTTCCTGCTTGCTATTCTTTCTATGATTAAGAGCCTGATCCTCCCCTTCAACCTGGGAATCATCTTTCCTTCCCTTTTGCTTTGTTGTGCATTATGTCATTAAATGTCCCTTTCTCTTACATATTTGATATAAAGTGGTAGCATTTTCATAAGTGATTGGCTGAGTCCAAGTCCCATATTTAGATTTTAGCTCTATAGATGTAGGGAGGGTCCTATTAATTTCAACATTGACACAAAGTCTAGCATACACACATCTGGACTTTGTTCTAGTTGTGTGATCTATAGTGACATATTGGCCAATAAAATTGCCAATAGCTGTGAAATTTTTTTCTTCCCAAAATTCCAAAGGGAACCCTGGCAGTCTTACCCAAGTAGGAGAAAACTTATTAAGGTCTGAGTTAGGATCAAAACCTAGTTTCCATGAGTATAAGGCAAGATAATGTGGGCCATACAGCTATGGTCCTCTAGCAAGAGTAGCTATCATGTCCTCCCTATTCATAAATCTAAAAAGGAATAGGCCTCTTGCCATGGCAGTGATCGAAACACTACCCTTAACTTTCCACCTAGACAAAACCCATTTCCTAACCATTTAATATTAGGATGGAATGAAAAAAACTTACCTACCAATGTAAGGTCCATGGATGCCACGATTTCCTCGACTAGATCATTTGGGATATTCAGGGCTGTGGCCTCAGAGGTAATAGGGAGGCTCAACATGCTTTTCGAGGGGCACATATTTTCACTTGTAAGTGATTACTTCCATCCATTGGATGGACTATCCACTAATAGATTTTTGAATAGATCCCCAAAGGCACTACCACTGGTATTAGCCTCTATTGGATCCGTGATCCCTCTGATCGCACTCAGGTGGCCCAACTAGGTGGGAAAAAACTAGTTTCAAATGTTATCCACATAGAGCAGTATAATCGTTTCCTCACTATTTTATGTTTGTTAAATTTAATCCCATTTATTATAAATGTATTACATTACAATTAGTTTTTGATTATGTAGGATCAACATGGCTATGCCAAAAATAAGTGCCACCCATGTATAATTTAATTGTTAAATCTTGTTGGCATAGATGCTCATTATTTTTTTAATTTTGAGATTATTGTATGGGAATTGGACCTTATATTAGTCCCATGTTAAGTAACATTTGTAAATTGGTCATATAGAGATTAGGGATACCATATTTTTATGCATCATACTCTTTAGGCAATTGATCTCCCTACTTTATTTGAGGAATAAAATATTGGTATCTGAAAGGAGAAATGTTTAACTTCTATCGAAAGATAAAGTATGAATGAAATATATCTATGTACATCCACATTTAAGTGAGTTAAGGAATGGTTAGCTATCTAGATAACATCCAATAGAGGTCATATTTTTTCATGTCTGACCCATACTTAGACTAACATAGGAATGATCTAAGGTTATGGGATGCCTATATCTAGACCAGACCTCTAGGGTTTTTTAATGAGGCTAGTTCCTCAGATATGATAGTTTATAACTCTCTTTATAATACCTAAACAATATGGGGTTAAAAAAGTCAAAATATTGAATAAATTGAAACCTATTCTAACATATGGTGATGCACCAAATGTTCAAAGATCCACTCTCAAGATTGAAATCATTAACACAATAATAAACTAAAAATAGAACTAATATAGTGTATACAATGGTTTTCAAAAAATAATGCTTCACCTAAAGATTAATTTTATGGATTTAAGCTAGAGGGCAATGAGGGTAAGGCTTGATTGAAAGCACTTACATTTAACTATCCACTCTATACTAAAGACATCAACCTTAAGACATGCTACATGACCTACAAGAAAATTTTATTATCACTTAGGTTTAACTTGGACCTGCAAAGGGAAGATGACAAACACTTGTGCATATCAAAAAAATACAAAAAACTAAGCATAGATTAGTAAACAACTACAAAATTCTCTATTCATTACTCCAAGAGGTGTAGAATATAATTTTTGGTAGAATCTAGTCGTACCAACCTGAGAGATGATTAAAAATAGCTCCAAAACTATATTTATAGAAGAAATGGCATTTAGAGAGAGAGATATTGGTGCTTAAATAGGAATAAATGAGCTCAACTCCACTTGAACCATAGTTACAACTACTTTTATATTTATGTTCACTCAATCTTTTGATTGATTTGGGTTACTTTAAGTAGCTGCATAGTTACATTATTACCTCATTGATGCTCCCTCATGGTTGCAATGGTGGAATAAAATTGTTCTAAGTTGGGTCCTAGAATTAATGCAATTGCAACCATCAGATCAATTTGTTAGAGTTTTGTCCTAGTGCTAACTACTCTTCACTAGTTCATCATGGCATGCAAAAGTGGAAAGAAGGGTCCTTTTCATGCAGTTGGTCTTGGAGATTAAACGATTAGGGTCTATGTGTATGCCTTCATATCATCCTTTGAAATTATATATCTTGTTAGAATTGGATCATTCTCAAACTCATCCCCATGTTTATAGGTCCACTATAAACATAAAACCAATCTTAGACTATTGGTTTTCCTATAGTCATTATGTCGATGCAAACCTATAAACTATCTAACCCCATTTATTGATTACATTAGGTCCAAAATAGTCCCATTATATCTTTGAGCATCCATATAAATTGAGAACTAATTATGTACATAGGTCCTTCTTCTAAAAATGGTGAACACAGTCACATAACAAACCCTTTATGACACAAATCCTTGAACTAGATATCCATTTTAAGCTTTAATGGTGATCCCTTTATGTCCTTTAACTTGATTACATTAATGTGTCCATTTAATATAGTTTAGCCAAGCTACAATGGTGATGGGATTACCCTATAATACCTGTTTGCTTCAATAAAAATCTGCCCTTTGGTTCAACTTTGCCCATTAAAATTTGCTCAAACTAATAAAAATTCTCAAAACTATCTTTACTCCCATTAGTCTCACAAATCCCTACTATCAGATCCTTAACCTTTTGACCTCCTTCACATCATATGATTGAACTATATGAATGAGCACTATCCTTTGATTTCCTATCATGAATATCCTTTGACATGTTGATTTTCATTCTCATCATTGGATCAAGATGAATGAGCAAATGCTAGCCATATATCTCATTAAACCCACTTTCCTATCAGTCAAGCTCATTTTATTGGATCATTGATATGATTGAGCACTAATCATTAATTTTTCTTAGACCCACCTCCTTTTCAATTGAGTTGACATTGTTGGATATCTATTGGGTTGATTTTAACCATTAGTCTTATCTAATTTGTAACTCTTTAAAGGGCTTTAACCTAGGGAGCTTTTGACATGTTTAACCCCAGTGTGAATGTTAGATCTCATGTGTTAGTATGCAAGCTCACACAGATCATTAGATCTTGATAAAATTTAAACCTTTTAAGGAATTTTGAATCCAAACATTTACTTTACAGATCTCAAACTTGATATTAGTGTAAACATCTTATGTTGTAGGTCCAGCTTTGAACACTCATAAATTGAGCTAGAAAGCTTGTGCCAACATGAAATTTGTAGAACATGTTCATGCCATGAAGAACTCCATGGTAATATAATATTTGGACTCATGAGGATTTAAGACATGTATTTATTAAATACATAAGTAAATTGGTCTATTTCCTTTTTGCAAGACATCTTGGTGATGGTCTAGTCTCCTAAACTTGTATAGTTTACCCTTTTCTTGACCCTTTCAAGGTTTTGATGGCCTTTCAATATTTTATCAATCTAGTCCATGTCTTTATGAGCTTTTGAAAATTATGAGATCCTATTTAGATCCTTCCATTTGCACTACTAGACCCATTTTTAAGCCATCAAATCTTATAATTTATTAGGACACTACTAGGCTTCTTCCTCCAATTATAGGCAAAGCTTGATATGTGGGCCAAAATGGCTAACAATTTTGGAAACTTAGTTGGCTTGACCAGATTATTGGTCATAAAACCTAGAATTTGATCAAGCTTGTTCATGATGACTGAATTAATATGGTACTACTTGAAAAAATACTCTAATTGATTCATGAATCAATTTTGGAGTAATGGGGAACCCATAAACAATAAGAAAGTAGCAAAGAAAACAATGTGCAAAAAGTACTTGGAGGAAAAAATATACCTATCTACCTATATACAAAGAGAATGAGATCAAACTAATAGAAGAAATTTAGATAGCTCCCATTGAAAAGGATGGGAAGGATCTATCCATTAAATCTAGAAACCTCAAAGGCATTGATGTCTTTACAACTTGTGATGCTATACAATCCACTCTAAAGCCTATCAAACTTAGAGTGTTTTCCTGGTTTTGCATAGTCTTCATCCCATTTAAGGACTATGTCACCTTGTTGAAATGTATTTGATGAAGATATTTTATCAAAAACTTTATTGACTTGCTACTATTTAGACCACATGGAAAGCAAGGCATAATCTCTTAACTCTTCCAATTCTCTCAGTTCATTCATCTTAACCTCCATTACATCACTTTTTAGAAGCTCTAACTGGTGTGTAAGCTCTAAAGCTAGAAGTTATAATAAGATGGGAAGCCTTGCTTCTCTTTAATAAAATAATAGATAAGGTTAATGACCAATGGCCTTCTTAGGGGTGATCTTATCAACCCATAAATAGTCTTCAACTTTGTATGCCAAGATCTCTGATTATCTTCTAGTGTTCTTTTGATGATCCAAATCAGGTTCTTGTTAATGGACTTAGCTAGTCCATTACCTCATGGATAGTAATTTGATGAATATTTTATATAAATACCTTGATTAATATCCCATTCACATACCTTTACAATATTTAATTCCAAATCATTGTTTTATATTATAGTGGAAGGTACTCCGAAATGGGTAACTAGACTCTCATAGAACTCAAGCACAAAGTTCTCATTTGCCTCCTTCAAAGGTAATGCTTCCACCCACCTGGTGAAATAGTCTATAGCTATCAAGACCATTTATGACTAGAAATAGATGGAGGATGTATCATTCTAATAAATTCTAAACCCCATTACATGAAAGGTTGTTCAACCTGAATAGGCTTCAATGACATAACAACTAGTCTCTTTTTACAAGTAAACATTACACACTTCCTAACCCATGCATGCACATCCTTAAATAAATTAGGAAAAAACTAACTAGATCTAATTATTTTTATAGCTATGGTCTTGGCTACAAAAATGGCCTCTAGAAGGACTATCATGAAATTATTCAAAATTTTTGTCAAATTGATTAGCTTCAACACACTTTAGAAGCATACCTATAATGTCCCTTTTAAAAACCACTCCATCAATAAAAATGTATGGTAATAATTGCATATTGAAATGTATTCTCCTTGAAACTTATAATCCCATTGAACATTTTATTATTTGAAGGAATCTAGCAATGTCTTGTATCCAGCTGGATAGAGAAGTAGTTTCCACTTCCTATTGGGTGTTTTGAAGTGTCAAAACCATCTCATTTTCTTCTTTCACAAATTATACAAGATGTTCACATAATAATTTATCTTAGACCAAATTTTTTACCTAAATTTCAATATCATATTCCATACACTTAGTGACCCATCCAACTCTCTTTTCACTTAAGTCTCTGTTGAGGATGAAATCCTTCACACTAGGATGAACTACCATTAGTATAATCTTTTTATTTGAAACCAAATGTCTAATTTTTTTTAAAACCTCTTATAACAACAAGTACATGATTTTCAAAAAATAATACCTCTTCTCATAGTCTTCTAGAGCTCGATTAAAAAATAATGGGTTGCTCTAAACCTTCATTTTTTTGTTGCATAAACATGGCTGAAATTGTACTAAATGTAGAAAAAACATACATAAAGAAATCCTTTCTAAAATATAAATTAAGAAAATTAGGATCTTGGATGATCACTTGTTTGATGGATTCTAATATTTTCTTACCATCCTTACTCCAAGTGAAATCTTTATGTTTCTTCAGCATTTGAGTGAGTGGCCTTACTAATTTTACAAATCCAAGAGTAAATATTATGATGCAATTGATATTGCCTAAGAGTCTTTGTAATCCTTTCTTATGTTTTAGAAACGATAGATAAAGGATTGATTCTATTCTCTTTGTATCAATAGAAATAATATTTTTGGACACTACATGCCCAAACACGCTCCCCTCATGCACTAAAAAGATGAGCTTCTTTGGATTCAATGAAACTCCAAATTGTTTGCATCTATGAAAAACAACTCTCAATTGTGTTAAATGATCATTATAATTATTTGAAAATATAGTATTTTAATCAAGATAAACTAAGACAATTACACTCAATAGAATTTGAAAAGAAACATCTATTGCACTTTGGAAAGTGGATCTAGTATTAGAGAGCCCAAAAGTCATCTTTTGATAAGCATAAGTATCTAATTTAGTTGTGAAAGCTATTTTATACCAATCCTACTCTTTTACCAATATTTGGTTGTAACATGAGTACCCATATAGTAAGGATAACTTTTGTGAACCTGATACCCTCTAGAATATGTGATCCATGGAAGGAAGAGTATAGTGGTCTTTTAGTGACATTTTGTTTAAATCTCTTAAATCCACACATAGTTTTATCTCTCCATTTTTATTTTTCACTGGTAAAATGTTGGATACCCATGTTGAGTGTTTGATATAAAATATTAGACTTGACTCAATCAAATTAGGAATCTCCTTTCTCATGAGAATTTTAACCTTGGGGTTGATGGGCCTTTGCTTCTATCTTATTAGTTTTGATTCTTGTTCAAGATCAATAGTATGTTGTGCTAAACTAGGGTCAAAAACCTTAAAAACATGGTATTCTCAATAAAATACATCCATGAACTCACTACATGTGAAATTAAATCTACTCTCTTAGAATCAGTGTTTACTTTACCCCACTTGAGTTGCTTACCTTCAGCTATGTGAACTTGCTCATAATGTTCTTCTTTGGAAGAGATGCTTACTTTATCTTTCTTAGTTGATAATTTTCATTAAAAATACTCTCCAAAGTTACTAAATATTTAGGCATATTTTTTTATCTCAATTTAAAAATCTAATCCTCATATTGGCATTGTAATCTACTTTGATTCCTTGAGCAAAATTCTGCCTCATTATGTAGGAAACAAGTTATCTATTTGTCACTATCAAAGACTTTCCAACTTACCTCATTGTTTGGTAATGAAGGTTTGCATACAAATTTTATTTGAGTCTAATATTTATTATTCTTGATATATTCCATTATAGCACATTGTGATCCTATGGTAGCGAGTCTATTTGCATGTTGATTGGCTTTTCTAGGAATGGAGTAGATATCAAACACTAAGAAATCCTCCATGAGGTCCTAAACTTTGTGTTTGTAGGACTTTAGGAGGGGGTTATTTTTTTCACTTAACATTATAACTTGTTTCACCACCAACTCACCATCACATTTCACCTGTAAAAGCTTATTACCTCTCTTTCTAGCCCATTAAAGGTCATGAATAGGAGCTTCATATTCTTTAATATTTGATGTACAACTAAACTAAAATCTAAATAAATAATAATACATTTTATTTTGAGTTGAAATCAAAATTTCACCAGTCACACTCCCATTCTTTGATCTAGATCCATCAAAATATAGATTCCATACTCCCTCTTGATCCTACTTTGAGTTGGTGAGACTAGGTAATGAGTTACCTTCTTCATGCATATAGTAGACACCAAAACTAGATTATTAAATACCTTTGTATGGTTCATACCCATGGTTATCATCATTCCACTAATCCAAGAGTATATCCATCATGAATTCAAGTGGCTTAGAAGGTTATTAACCTCATTTTCTTCTAAAATATTATAATTCGTATTAGACATATTTGGCATATATGGTTAAAGGTGAAATCTAGAAATAGGATTAGCTATTATAGTAAATTTGGTCTGATATCTATTTCTAAAAACCATGTATGACCAATATAAATAAAGATAACCTCTTATTTTAGAAATAAAAGCTCTAGATAGGCATAATGCAAAGTATGGAGGTAAATCAATAATAACTATATCCTGTGAAATGGTAAAATTTGGACAAGCAACAAGTAAAATCTTAAGATCTTTGAGGATTCCCATAGTCTTAGTAGGAGAACCATCTATCTATAACCATGTTTTTTCAAGAGGTTCATACTTAATCCCTAGTTTGTCATCTATGGATTTAGGTATGATGGAAGTACTATCTCCACTATCAATCTTACAATTGTGGACAAGATATTCTCCTATGAAAATTGAAAGATAAAATGGAGGAGGCTTAGTCACCTTAGGATCTTGAGGCTAAAAAAATGGATAAGATTTGGTTAGAATAGCACTTACTCTTTCCTTTTTAGGTGGTCCATCATAGATATTGATCTTTAAAATATCCTTTTGTAGATACTCCTTTTGTCCTAGGAGTAGTAGTGTATCTAACATTGAAATTGGTACTGAAGTTTTCTTTATATGATCCATAATACTTAGTGGAGAAGTAAATATACTTGAATGCAATTTAGGAGTAGGAGGGGAACCTAGATATTATGTGAATTGACGTATATAAAGACATTTTGTATTATTCCCTTTTGGATCTTGAAC
The DNA here is from genome assembly GCA_037957365.1 of Torreya grandis. Lineage (NCBI taxonomy): Eukaryota > Viridiplantae > Streptophyta > Pinopsida > Cupressales > Taxaceae > Torreya > Torreya grandis. The sequence goes on from JARHVA010001162.1 coordinate 1,592,761, forward strand.
CTATTGAGTTGACATCTTTTGTGGTAGCTCATGAGTGATGGTCTTTTGTGGTGGATGAGAAGGAGAAACGAATACCTTATCATGACTTAAACCATCACCAATAGCCCTTTTCTTGGACCTAGTATGGGATGTAGCTAAATTATCAACATTAGGCATATTTTGACTTTGATTTTAAACTATGTGCTCAAAATAATCTTCACCCTCCTAAGAGTTCACAAATGTAGTAGGTGATTTACCATTCTCTCCTCCTTATTGATTTGGAATTTCTACTTGAGTGAATGAAGGAATGTCTCCATGTGGTATAGAGGCTTCCTTATTTGGCTAGTTTTTATGTGGAAGAGGAGGTAAAATCTACTACATATAAGACTATTTCATGTTCTCATTAGTTGGTACCATTGGCATGTCATTTTCTTGATCCCTTTGATTATTTCATTGCCCTTTCTGAGCATAGTTGTTCTGAGTTAGCATAGCATCTCTAGAATTTCTTGAAGCATTGAGATTGTATTTACTTGATTGATAATTATTCCCTTGTCCTTGATGATTAGACTAATAGGATGGCCTATTCTATTGATAATTATGATTAGTATTATGATATAACTTGTATGGTGGAGCTTTTTGTCTTTTCATTATAATAAACTTATTTTTATGAGTCTTAAGAAGACTCTCTATCTTCCCCAGTCTATCATATTGATCACCTTCTATTTGATAAAACTTTTTTGAATGTGGAAGTAGAGAAATAGTTGAAACAAGAGGGTGGATTTTTGGAAAGAGAGGCATTGGTGGCCTTGGAGACAACTTGATTTCTTGTATAATGCAATTCTCATCCTTGATTTCTATTCCAAAAGCCTTAGGTAGAGTGTTTCCTCCTATGGATTGAATCATCATAGCAATATTTGAATTAAGAGCCTTCAAATAGTATTGAAAATCATAGTTGGGTGTAGGCTTGATCACCACAATACTTCTATCCAAAGTCCTCTAAAACCTATAATTGAAATCCACCATGAATTTATGATTGATCTATTGATTTTTGTAAGTTGCTCCATAAGTGAAAGGTGATAAATTTTATCCTCAAAGTGCTTGCACATGACCTTTTTAAATTCATCCCAATTTTTGATTGATGTAGGAACCAATATTCTATACCATTAAAGTTCTTTACATTTGAAAGAATTTTCTAACAACCTCATTGCTACATTTTCTTGAGTTAAATGATGCATTAAACAAAGGTTATCAATATTTGCAATATGTTCTATAGGAGTGACTAAATTTCCCCCTATAAAATAAGGAAGAACCTTAAGATTTGAGACTAGAATATCATCCCATTGTGTAAGATTCATAAGACTACCACCATTAAATGGCATAAAGGCTTTTCTTCTGGGAATAACCATATGAGGTATGGTATTTAGAATAATGCTTGGCTAAACAATATTAGTAATAACATGGGGAACAAGAGATATAAGATTAGGATTTGAGTGAGAAGATTGTTTCTTCTTTACTAATTAGAAGATAAATTAGAGAAATATATCTCTTTCCCTTTTGCAGAGGATCTTGTGATAACTCTTAGTGGCATGAAAAGTATGCAAATCTAAAAATGAGACTCTGGAATTTACTACTATACTCAGATGTGAAAATATATGATTCAGATTATGAAAAGAGGTGGTTCTACTAGGCATGCCAAAAATGTTAGCTATATAGATAACACCCAATAGAGGTTAGATTTATTCAATTCTAACCCATACCTAGACTAACATGAGAATGATATAAGGCTATGGGATGCCTATATCTAGACCAGACCTCTAGGGTTTTTTAATGAAGCTAGTTCCTTAGATATGATAGTTTAGACCTCTCTTTCTAAGACCTAAATAAGTTGGGGTGAAAATATTCAAGAGATTATATAAAATGAAACCTATTCCAACATATGGTGATGCACTAAATGTTAAAATATCCACTCTTAAGATTGAACTCATTAGCACACTAATAGACTATGAATAGAACTATTGTAGTGTCTACAATGGTTTCCAAGCAATAATGTTTCACCTAGAGGTAAATTTGATGAATTTAGGTTGGAATCAATGAGGGTAAGTCTTTATTAAAATCACTTATAGTTAACTATCCACTCTATACCTAAGACATCAACCTTAAGACATGCTAGATGACTTGTATGAAAATTTTATTATCACTTAGGTTAAACTTGGACATACAATGGGAAGATGACAACCACTTTTGCATATCAAAAAAATATAAAAAACTAAGTGTAGGCTATGAATTTGACTCAAGAGAGGATGGTTAGTATCGTGTTAGTTCTAAAATGAAAACAAAATGAAAGAAACACACTAAGTAGCATAATATCTCTAGGCCTAGTCACTAGGGGGAGCTTAGCGAGGAAAAACCATTTGAGAACACACCTATAAATGGATATAAATGAAAAATATTAAAACAAAACACCAATTTATTACCAAATATTTGATTTCTCCAAAAGGTTCCTTCTTTAGCTTGCTCAGCTTGTGCTTCAAGAGATCTCGTCAATGGAGTGTGGCTACCTTCATCTCCTCTTAACACCTTTGACTTATAATTCCTTTAGCTCAATATTTGGTCATAATAAAACTACATCAAGATGTGGATTGAAGCTATTTGGGCATGGCAAGTTTAGATTGAAAGAGATTTTTGGCATTATAACTTTACACAAAAAGAGCTTAAAATTCAATGGGCAAAGCCTTTTATTTATAGATTTTAAAAAATGACCAGGCTTAATTAGGGATGATTATCAAGCATAATTCAAATATATAGCCAAGAATATAGATTAAATATGAGTGGGAGAAAATGTATATGTGATGGTCTAATGACTAAACAAGCCACAAAAAAATAGGCATACAAGCATGCAAAGGGATGAAAGGGATGGATATAAGAATATTATTGATAATTATAAATGATTTAGTTGTACCTATAAATGAGGAGATGCTCATCCTTATTAGAAATAATACAACTAGAATGGTCAATAGGGTTGATTTAATTAAGGTGGGTGAAGGCTCTACCAAAATGCTAAGTACAAACTTCAGTGGCTCCATTGATTTTAGACATTCTTGAAGCTTATTTTTGTTGTAGCATGTTATGGTAGGCATCATGATAGAACACCATGAGGACTTGGCTGAAATATGCATAGGGACTGACTCTGAGGATCTAATACTCAATTGAAAATAATGCACCATTAAAAAAACATGATGACAATGTTAACGTATGAATATGGATAGACTCAAGAATTATGCACAAGGAATCACCCAATGAATGCATATAAACTGAGTTGAGGTAATAGTGTTGAAAGCAAACAAACATGTAAGTAGACAAACAAACAAAGAAACACATTGAAAGCACACAAAGATACAAATGACTTAAAATAAATAAATAAATAAACAAAAAAATTGAAAATAAAAGCAAAAAAAAGAATCTTAACAATGACTTTGCCCCAGTAGGGCAGATCAAGGATGACTAACTAGGCTTAAATAGGACAAATGTTGTTGGATTTTTAAATATCTGAATGTTTTTGGCCTTTTGAGGTATCTCAACTTGTTAGATAATGGAAAGATACCTACTCTTAAAATGGTGAGAACATTGGCTTAGGTTTCTCACAAAATAGTGAGAGCACATGGAAAGGGGTACTAAAATGACCTCAACATGAATTGAGCATGGCCCACATAGTCCCAAAATGACCTCAAATCATAGTAATTCCATCCACACAAAAGGCAGTGAGAAACTTGGCTAGGTAACAAAAAGTTCTCAAATTTATTAAATGGCCAGTCAAATGAAAGCAATAATGGTAAGGTGATGTGACAATGCATGATAAAAAAATGTTTCCCCTAGTTTTCCCGTAGGTAGCTATAACTAGGATACAATGGATTAGATTAATGATACTAAGTTTCCCATATGTGTTTATAATTAGTAACAAGACTAGTGAGACACTAATTTTCCCTAATAGGTGATATAATTAGGCTCACATAAACAAAATTGATATAGGATGGAAATGAAAGATATCTTTCCAGATCAACTATCACACTAATTTTATAGACTATCATTGAAACATGGATTTAATATATTAGTGAAATTGGATAAGAATCTTCTCACAAAAAGGTGTGAGAAGAACCAAAGGAACCAAGATCAAAAAATGATTGGATAGAATGACTAAAAATAGGTTTTGGTATAGATAGGAATGGAATGATAGGATGAAATTATTTAGGATAATGATGGCTGGTAGATTGGATAAAATGGTAAGAGGGTTACCCCCAAATGATGGTGTAAATTGTAGGATATGTGATAATGGAAAATGGATATGGCAATTTGAAATAGTATGGTACATGTTTGGCCAAGGATGGTTTTTGGTTTTTGATGTGTTTAGCCTAGGTATGGTGAATGGAATATGATTCTATTATTCTTACTAAATCAAAGATGATCATCTTGATCCATAAATGGTACAAATAGAATACCCAATCATGTTAATTGCTAGCCCACACCTCATCTGAATAGCTACTCTGTTAGGAACTAGATGTATATTTGTATGCCAAAGATGTTGTTGTGATATTCATTGGTCATTGAGTCTGTTTCCTTAAAACATTGAGACAAGGTATATTTGTATCCTATTCAAATGAAAGTATGGCCATAGATAATAAATATGGATAAATGTTGGATAATATGTTTGATTTAGTGATGTAATGGTGGATGATAATGGAATGTGGAATGGTTGGAAAACAAATGAAGATCGAGACTTTTAGTCACATGTAATGTTGTTGATTCTAGATTCAACATAGCTTTGGATGTGGTGGGGCTAAATACTTATTAATATTATCTCGATAAGACCCCCATATTTTTTTGTTGTTTGGGCTTGAGATTAGTTACCATCTGATTATGTTGTAGATTGGAAGCTATTTTGATTTTTTCTTTGATAACATATTCATCAAGTAGTGAAGGACTTTAGTGCTTAGCTATTGGTACTTCAAAGAGGTTTTTACTAATGGATTTATCTTGATTGTCCTATATCACCTTCAAAAAAGTTTCACTAAATAACATTGACTTGTGACTTTGATTTTCTTTTACTACCTCCAAAAAGGTTTTACAAAAAGATGTTGAGTTTGAACTTTGATTGTCATCTAGTGCCTCGAAAAAGGTTTCACTAGGATATTGTTCTTCTTTTGCATGATTTTGGTCTTGGACTCCATGCTCTTCAACTACTACATCACCATGGATGTAGTTTAACAAGGTGTGATTTTATGAATCCTAATTGACACTTATGGGAGATGGAATGTCAATAATATGGCTATGTTGGTTGGTGGTAATGACATGTGGAATGGTAATGAAATGGGGAGAGGTTGCATAATCCTTATAGAAGATATTAGGAGAACTTATGTTGATGCTAAAGTAATCATCCTAAAAAATTATATAAGGATCACAAATGTATTCAAACTAATTTGTAAGGCATGCATAACCAATGTTGTAATAGTCTGTATTCTAATTTTGAATCTAATTCTGACTCAATAGACTCTGAATCCAGTGTCAAGATTGATGTTGATTTTTTTTTTAATGCTAAATTTAATTTTTGTTCAAGAATATAACCTAACTCTATTTATGATTCTTCATCTATTAGGTATTCTATTATAATGATATCTTGTTGAATGTTTGGTATTAGACAAGTAATGACTTATGATGGCATATTGGGATACATAAAGATTGGTTTGCCAAAGTGAGATTCCTCAATAATAGGAAAAAGGTCAAGAGACAAATCCTTAGAGACTGGCTTGTCAAAGGGAGACTCTTGAAAAATAGGCATATGGTCAAGGTAATGATTTTCCCAAAGGTAGTTATAATCATTAAGAAGTGACTTGATAAAAAATGGCTTGTCACATTGAGACTCCTCGACAATAAGTATATGATTTAAAGGTGATTCACCATAGGTTGGTTTATCACAAATTGTTTTAAAAAAAAAAACATCTTGGATTGGTTGGTTATCTTAGCCTTGGTTTCTAATGAGTTGGAAAATACCAATTTTGAACATAGCTTGGTCATCAAATTATCATATTGGTTGAGTAGGTACTTATTTGATTGTTTGGGGTTTAGGTAGAATGATGAGTTGAGATTGAATTATTGGTTGGGATCATAATTGGAATGATAGGCATTAGATGAGGAATGGCTAGTGGTTGGATAATAAAATGGTGTTATGGATCTTGGTTTCTTATAGATGCCAAAGGATGAGTTCTTGGGATAAAAATGACATGGCATTATGGAGCCTAATTGATTGTATAAGCCAAAGGATGAGGCCTTGAAAGGATAAGGCTAGGGAATTATGTATCTTGATTTTTTTCACAATCCAAAGGATGAGGTCCTATAATGATAATGGTATTCCTTAAATACTATGGAATTTGGTAGCTCATACATTCTAAAGGAGGGTTAGTGATAGTCAATGATCAGATAATGAAAGGACATCTTGGAACTTAGTTGTTCACACAAACCAAATCATCTAAGTCCTCTTGATAAACAATATCATCCCAATCTCGAGTTGGATCATAAGTTGGTTCTTGACTATGTTCCATGTAGTGATTATTTTAAATAGGTTATATATCCATATCCAAAACAATATTATCTATATCTAGGTCTTCAAAAAAGTCCTCACAAACCTCTTCATGCCAATCAAGGTCTTAAGTTGGATTGTAAGCACACATTTGGCTATATTTAATTTATGCATCTATTATATCATATTTGATTTTACATGACTCCACCATAAGTGTAGCTATACATATCCACATACATGATGAAATATCCAAAAAAAAATGCTTAGAGTTTACAAACTCTAAAAAATAATGTCTAAAGGACAAAAGGTTCAAACTTGGTCTAACTTGGTCGAAGGTGAAGTTGTATCTCAAATGTGGTCTAAAAATGGATCTATATCTCCAAAGTGGTTTGTGATAATATTTGTCATAAAATATTCTAACATCAAATGTCATACACATAAAAGTTTAGGTGTTTTAATAAAAACCAGCATATCAAAGGTTTAGGTCAAAGTGTTCCAAATAAGGTCTAAACTAGGAAAGGGAAAAAGAGTTTCTAGGTCTTTTGTCCAAATGTAGAGTCAAAATCTAGGCTCAAACAGGTTGTGCTAGGACTTTTGGCCAAATGACATCAAAAGCTAAACTTGAAATAGAGGTATGATGTGATTTGATTTAATCTAACAAGTTTGAAAATAACTTTGACATAAACCCAACACACAAAATCAAACATAAACATGACAAATTGGCATAATGCATAGGGCAAAAGGCTTTTAGAGAAAGGTTGTGTTATCCCAAGAAAAGGTATAAATAATGATGAGGATAGGCATTGAACAAATAGACAATAAATAGTTTTCAAGTTTGGGTAATTAATTAACTAAAGTTATGCAGCCCAAAAGAGAAAGATATATGTATCAACCCCAAAAATTGAGGCCTAAAAAAAAAATCAATCAATGTTTGAATCCAAACTTGACAAATTTAATTGTAAATTCAACATTGAAGGCTAGGACTTGACAAAACAAGCCAGACAATACTGGACAACATGATGATGTATAAACAAGGTCCAAATGGCATATGTGATATGGTTTTAAACAATGGTTTTGGTACAAGTCAAATGGGTTTTGAAATAATTTGAGTAGCATAATGGTGTTAGCATGTTGTAATGATGTAATCAATGCTATGTTTCAAAGACTCAAAGGCACAAATTCAATATCTAATTTGGGTAGCATAATGGTACCCATATCATTCAATTGACACACACACACACACAAACAAGTTTATAAAAAATTATAAGGTACAAGTGTGGTGTAAAATGACTAGCATAACACCTTCTTGACAAGGGAGTGGTGTATAAATAAATTAGTTTGGACATGGCTATAAAAAAACACATTAGTTTGAGTCTCAAAACACCAAGTAAGAAAATGAAAAAATCATCCAAATTCCTATCAAGGGTGTGGAAAAGTGGGGTTGACTAAAACTAATTGGTTTTTTATCATTTTATATATATCCCATGCACAAGACCTTTAAATCAACTTACAAGAGAATCAACATGTTAATTGGGTCTATGACACTTGGTTTGATGTAAAAAGGTCTTTCCCTTTTTACAACCATTAGATCCATCACTTGCTCAGTGTGATCATATGTCCTGGGCTTAGCCCCAATGATAGGAGATGGTTTAACCACTCAAACCATCAATCCCAATGGGGTGATACCAATTTATATCCCCCTATAGAGAGGGGTTGAAGATGATGCTGAGAGATGAAGCCCTAGGTCAAAGCTTCCCTAAAGAAATTGTGGGAGGTGATGAAGTCCCCCTCACAAGCCCAGATGTAATAAAAGTAAAAGACCAAGTAAAAGAGCTTTAAAGGTTATTTCTAGGTCACCCAAGCCATGTAGGTCTTAGGGAGAGCCTTGAAAAATTATATTTTACACCTTTGGACTAAGGCACTTTGCAATGAAGTCAGTGCTTTTGATCCCAAAATTTCTCTGAAGGGGACAGATGGAAGAGCATACACACACAAGCCCCTATTTACTCAAACAAGTCTAATATAGGTAAATAATGATGACAACTTTACAAAAATTAAAGTGTGTTCAATTTTATAGCATAAAATGAAATGTATGGTGATGTTCTTTAGCCCCTTGGATTTAAGATGTAAAAACTTGTAAAGATTACACCAAAAATACTATATGAAGCAATAAGCACCTAAGTTCATTTTAAGCCCAAAGTTTGAAGTGTGCATGATTTTAACCAAGTTCTTTTTAAGCCCCAAATTAATGTGTATGATTAGTTAAAAATAGCCAAATTAACTTCCAAACCAACCTTTCAACCTACAAAAACAAGATTAAGATTGCATGATTTGAAGCACTTATGAGATTGAGTAAATAATCTTTACAAAATGAGCTCTTTTTTTTACATAGTGTAACCCTGCTACTCCATAGTGCAATCCCACAATTTTTTTAAACTATGTCTTAGATAGACAATATCGCTATTTAGGTTAGTTTAGTAGAAATTGACAATATCTCTACTCAGGTCAACAATCCCTCTATTTAGGTTCACAATATTACTATTTAGGTCAGCAATCTCACTATTCAAGTCAAAATCCATGATATTTATACTCAAGTAGGTAAAATCGCTATTTAGGTTCACAATCTTGAAACTAAGAGAGTTATGGTATTATCACTTAAAACTAATGGTCTAGGTTAACCACTCACAGTTTAACTATAATACTGTGACTTAAATTGACAATATCACTATTAGTAAATAATAGTACTGTAATATCATAACTTGCTAGTTGTAGGATTGAAATATTACTACTATCGAGTAGCGAGATTGAAATGTCACTATTGGTGAATAGTGGGATTACAATATCATTACTAGACTTGAAGACAAAGATAAATGTTAATCCAAAAATAATTAAAACACAATATCTCAACTTGGAATGACAAAGCTATGATTATCTTAATGGTGAGATTGGGGTCTAGAAGATAAACCTGTGACTCCACATTGACAAAACCGTGACTTCTATAAAAATTTATTTTTGTTCAAAATTTCACTCTCTTTACTCCCACAATCCAAGATCCTATAGGAAAGTGGTTAGTAGGTTGCTTGTAGTACTTTTTGACCAAATTTGTGATTCTAGGTCTCACTAGGCATGCCATTATGTAGACTAGGAATTTTAATCAAGAGAGTATGGTTAGTATTGTGTTAGTTCCAAAATAAAAACAAAATGAAATAAACACACTAACTAGAATAACATCTCTAGGCCTAGTCACTAGGGGAGCTTAGTGAGGAAAAACCATTTGAAAACACAACTAGAAATAGAAATAAATGAGAAATATGATCACAAAACACTAATTTCTTACCAAATCATTGATTTATCCAAAATTCTCCTTTGTATTTCTTGGCTTATGCTTCAAGAGATCTTCGTCAATGGAGTGTGGCTACCTTAATCTCCTCTTGGCACCTTTGGCTTGTGATGGCTTTGGTTCAATATTTGGGCATTATAACACTAGATCAAGATGTGTCTTGAAGCTATTTGGGTATGGTTACTTTGGCTTGAAAGAGATTTTCGACATTATAAATTTACAAAAAAAGAGCTTAAAATTCAGTGGGCAAAGCCTCCTATTTATAGATTTTGCAAAATGACCAGAATGAACCTAAACCATCCATCTCAAGATGAATATGTGTAGCTAAGAATCCATTCAATTTTGAAGGCCAAATTCAATGAATTCCCTCATAAATATTTGGGATAAAAATGCATTAAAGAGGCATGGAAGGTCTTAATGAGGCATGGGAGGGCTTAATCTTGATATTTTACGCATTTATGGCCTAGGGATGCCTTTCCAAGAAATGATGTCACTTGATGATGCAAATATTCAATATCAATTTCTAAAACTAAATATTCAACAAGTTCCATGGAATTCTTAATTAGGTTATTGATTCAGATTAATTAGCTTTAAACATGTTTATTCAACTTTGGTGCAAATCTTGGTAATTAGTGCACAAATTAATCAAACTGGTCAAAAATGTCATATTATTGGCTCAAAATTTGACTAGATTGGAATTAGGATGTGATGTTAGATGCATTAGATCCATTATCCCATTTATGATGTTACCAACAAAAAATAACAAGGGCATGTGTCTCATGCTATAAAATATCAATCTAGTGCATCTAGGTGTGAAAATGTCATTTTGACTCAAAATGATTTGATTAAAGTTAGCTGCTTCATAAAATACATTATCCCATTTAGTGATATTCTGTCCAAAATTGGCACTTGTATATGATAGGTTCAAAGCTTTTAATGCATTTTAGTGTTTTTAGGCCAAATTGTGTATTTTGATAGAAATTGGTCAAAAACCTGGTTAGAGGTCATTGGTGGTTAGTTTTAAGTGTTTACACCAAGCACAAATTAGTAAACAACTACAAAATTCTCTACTCATTACTCCAAAAGGTGAAAAATACAATTTTTGGTAGAGTCTAGTCATACCAGCCTCAGGGATGATTAAAAATAACTCCAAATCTATATTTATATAAGAAAGGGCCTTTAAAGAGAGATCTTGGCACTAAAAGAAGAATCATTGAGCTCAAATCCACTTGAACTGAAGTTATAACTACCTTTTCATTTATGTTCATTCAAGCTTCTTGATTGATCTAGGTTACTTTAAGTGGTTACATAGTTACATTATTCCCTCATTGATGTTCCCTAATGGTTATGATGGTGGGATTAAGTTATTCTGAGCTAGTTCTAAGCATCAATGTAATTACAACCATCAAATCAATCTATTAGAGTTATGTCTTAGTGCTAACTACTCTTCACTAGTTCATCATGGCATGTAAAAGTGGAGAGAAGGGTCCTTTTCATGTAGTTGGTATTAGAGATGAAACCATTGGGGTTTATGTGTAGGATTTCATGGCATCATTTGAAATGCTATCTCTTATTCAAATTGGATTATGCTCTAACTCATCCTCATGCTCATAGGTCTACTATAGATGGAAAACCAATCTTAGACTATTGGTTTTCGTATAGTCATTATGTTGATGCAGACCTATAGACTATATATACCCATTTATTGATTATATTAGGTCCAAAATAGATGCATTCTATCTTTGAACATCCATAAAAATTGATAATTCATTATGTACATAGGTCTTCTTCTAAAAATGACAAACATGGTCATAGAACAAACCTTGTATGACACAAATTCTCAAACTAGAGGTCCATTTTAAGATTTAATGGTGATCCATTTATGTCCTTTAACCTAAATGCATCAATGTGTCCCTTTAATGGCATTTAGTTAAGATCTAATGTTGATGGGATGAACCTATAATACCTATTTGCTCTAGTAAAAAACTTACCCTTTGGTTTGACTTTTCCTATCAAAAATTGCTTAGACCAATCAAAATGCTTCAAACTATCTTTACTCCCATTGGTCCTATAGATCCCTACTATCATATCCTTGACATTTTGAACTCATATGCACCATAGGATTAAACTATAAGAATAAGAGATAGCCTTTGATTTCTTACCATGAATATCCTTTGTTGACTTTCATTTGCACTACTGGATCAAGATGAATGAGCAAACATTATCCATAGATCTCATTGGGCCCACTTTCCTATCAGTCAAGCTCATACCATTGGATCATCAGTATGATTGAGCACTGATCATTAATTTTTATTAGACCCACCTCCTTATCAATTGAGTTCATGTTGTTAGATATCTGGTTGGTTGATCCACACTATTAGATCTTGTCTAACTTGTATCTCTTTAAAGAGATTTACATTTTGACATGTTTGACCCCAATGCTAACCATTAGATCTCATGTGTCAACATGCAAGCTCATGCAGACCATTATATATTTATCAAATTTAAACCTTTTAAGGAATTTTGAACACAAATGGTTACTTTATAAAGCTTAAACTTACATTATCATGAATGCCTTACATTGCAGGTCTAACTTTAAATGCTCATAACTTGAGCTATAAAGCTCACACGGGCATGAAATTTGTAGAGTATGTTCCTACCATCAAGAAATCCATGGTGATATAATATTTCAGCTTATGAGGCTTTCTAATTTTTCATTTATTAAATGTACAAGTAAGTAGGTCTATTTCTTTTCTATAAAACATCATGGTGATGGTTTGGTTTCCTAAACTTGCATAGTTCACCTTTTGTTCAACCCTTTCAAGGTTTTGATGGCCTTTCAAGTTTTTTTCAATCTGATCCATATCCTTGTGAGCTTATGAAAATTGTTAGATCCTACTTGGATCCCTACATTTGCATTGCTGGCCCATTTCTAAGCCATCAAATCTTCTACTTTATTAGGATGATGCTAAGCTTCTTCCTACAACAATAGGCAAAGCTTGATATGTGGGCCAAAATGGCCAATAGGAATCATATTATTTATGAAATTCTCTTTCCTTTAAGGGGGAAAGAAGATAGCTACTAAATATAAGATTTAATTCCAAATTTAAGGGTCTAAATGCTAGATTATATGATGTAATTTTGAATCGAATAGTATAATCTTAAAGGGATCCATCATCAATTTTTTTGAAATTGTGAAAATATTATAGTGTAGTTTTTGGCACCTTGTGGATATTGAAAGCCATAAATAATTCATCTTTCAATTGAAAGATAGTGCTTAATGAACCCTTGGTAGGATTTAGAACCAATCTTAAGCCTCATTTGTAGTGTTTATATGGAAAAGCTTTAACGGTAATTTCTAATCTTATGCGCATGAACCAAAAAAATGTACATAGTTAATCATGTGGTCTAATGGGTATTTATGTGTTGTAAAGAGATAGAAATGCAAAAACTCAAAACCTAGTGGATAAGGATATTCAAATATACATTTTGAAAGGGGTTGATTATTGAATGAGGTAAAATTTGCATTAGCATTATGGAAATACACTTGCATTTACATTATAGAAACCTATTTTTAAATATCCCCAATAGTGGTCATCATATACATAATATGATCTATGGGAATATTGGTATTTGAAATAGGTGTTATCATTGCTTAAAACCACCACCTCTTTTAAATATAGGTATATGAGTGTCATCATCCTCATGGATAATAAGTGAAATTTCAACATCCTTTAATTTTGGATATTTTGGTAATGGTAAAGGATATTTGAATTTTGGTACCCTTGGTGTATTATTTGAATAATTTAGAATGTATTTAGAACTTGATTTATGCTTCTTTTGTATAGGTATAACAAGTGGAGATTGAGGAAATTTTAGTAAAGGCACCTATTTTGGTGTGGTAAGAATCTCCTTTGGTTGAAATACTTTGATTAACATTGGCACATGTATTTTATATATTACATTAATATTATCTCACTCTATAAATGTAGGATGTTTCCTTTTTCTTGATGGCTTAATATGACTTGGTAAAGATGCCATAATTTCTTGCTTAAACATTTGAAAAATTTCAATATCAAGTCAAGGCCAAGAAGTATTATCACCCTTAATAATGGGAATATTATTTATAAATGTATGAATATGAAGATTTTTGATCAATGAACCTAAAGGAACATCCCTTTTATTAATAATTTGCAAATCCTCTATGATTCCCCTATTGAGTTAAAAAAAAATTCATGATTAAATGAAAGTACCTTATCTCCATGGGGGATCAATTTTTTTTATAAAAGGTAAGGAAATATTATTTGGATACTCATTAGGATGGATCAAATCAAGTATTAAAAGGATAGGAACATGGACTTGGTGGGAAAGTAGCTACCACCATCTAAAGCTTTTATATTTTTTGTCTTAACACTTGGAGGAATGCAAGAGTAATGGATTTTGATACTTACTTGGAGAGATTATTGAAGAGTTTCATAGTCATAGTCATCAAATAAATCAACGTCATCCATGATAAAAGAGATAAAAAACACAAATATTAGGACAAGGTAAGAGATACACATCTACAAGAGAATGCTTATGCAATAATGATGTTCAAAGATTAGGTTCACCAAATGTTTAACCCTAATTTGGATAAGAGGTTATCTTACTTGGGTAGATAAGTTAATGATATATAAATTATAGGGCACAAGGGTGAATATCACATCTCTCTCAAGCCAATTAATGTGATAAACTCATATGTACCATATGATGAATTTATGAAACTAAGATAGGCTATACATGGAAAGTATAGCTATGCTATATATAAATGAAATAAAAAAGAGTACTTAGTTATTTGTGATGATAAAATAGTGTTGGATCTAATTAAATCAAAAATTAGGTAGGAATATAGTTTTGGATTAGTCATAAAATGTTAAATTTGGTGTATTTGGCTCTTTGGACACTTGTATTAGCCTAGAATAGTCATGTCGATGCTAGTATCTGAGTTAGGCACTAGTGTCCTATATAAAATATCTATTCAAATAGGATGAAACCACTTAGATGCTTATGGGTTTGGATTTGATTTTTCTGTAGTGCATTCAAATCTAGGTTATAGATTATCACCCCTGGTGAAATGTCAAACACTAGTTTTCCATATTTAATGTGACCTTGGGGAAAAATAAGTTAGTGGACACATGGTGTGGAGCTAAATTTTAATGAACCCACTATTAAAATACATTGAATACATAGCCAATACTCTAGGAGGGCCTCTAGTACATGTAGTTATCCCCTACGTGTTGGATTTTGTGTGAATCATATAATGTGTAAATCAAGTACAATAGTAACATAGATTTTAACTTGGAAAATATGACCTTATGACTACTCATTTAGTACATCATACCTATAGAGAGGTTATTATTTTTACTAACATCAAAAAATGGTAGAATAAGAAATCTTTTGGTAACTTGAGTGCTTCTTGAGTGCTCTTTTGGTCTAATAGTTAGGTGAGGAATGAGTGAGGGTTGATATTATATTTATACCAATATTTTTAAGAGATAACTCACATAAAAACACTTAGGATAACCATAATTATATGCTTCATTTATAAATTAGATGAATTTAGGACATTGCACACTTACATCAGTTTAGGACAGTAACATCGACACTACTATCTATCTTGGATGTTAGTGTCGAAGGAGAAGGAAAGTAAACACATGATCAAAACTTGTATAAGTGTAAGATAAGTAAATTTTAATAATTCCAAGAAAGATGGGATGTTTGTTTTATTAATATAAGGTTGGTTCATTTAAGATATAGGAAAAAGGGTATAAGATAGAGTAGATTTAAGACTTGCAGAGTCAAGGCATGTGTAGAACTTAGAGGAGAAACTAAGGTTATGAGTTTTCCAAGTATAAGACTAAGGTGATATATAATCATAAAATATGATATACATATCTAATGCTAATTCTAATAGTCAAAACACCATTCAAACTAATTAATTACTATTAAAAACTCTCAATCAAATGGCTAACTTTCAAACTAATAATACCAAAGAAATGATGCAAATGTAGAACCAATTATTACATCTCCAAAACCAAACTCAACCTACTCAATGGGGAGCAAAAAATTATAATGGCCCCCACCACCCCTAGAGTTGCACATGGTAACCTTATACCACAACCTCCACTTATTAACAAAACTATTAAACACTTAAAAATGAACCTCTTATTCCTAAAATTGTAAACATTAACATAGGTGCTATAGTTTCCACTATCACTTATAATGGATCCAAATTTATATTTTAAAACCTTTAAAATTTTATACAAAGATTAGTTTAAACTTAATACCTTTGATACCACCAAACTCTTAGCTAAAACCTTTTAAGGTGATGCTTTAGTTTGGTATAACCAACTTAAAACTAATTCCATCACTAGCTTAGAATAATTAGTCAATACATTGTTTCAATAATTCCAAACTAGTGATCTTCCTAAATACAGCTTAGCCCACTTTATCAATTGTAAACAATTATAGTCTAAAAATGCACAAGTTTTCATCAAATGATGGAAAGACTTATCTAACAAAGCTGAGCATAATATGTTAGATGAGAACCTATTCCACTTATTCACTAATTATTTTCATCCTAAATTACAATATCATGTTAGGATCCTTCCTCCAAAATCCTTAGAAGAAGCCCTCAACCAAGCTAAATGTCAAGACTTCCTTATACATCAATTTGAGCCTTCAAAACCTCCAATGTAAACTCTAATGCTTCTAAAAGCTAAAAATTATCATGAAACTAATTATGGTGTTATGGATACTTATTAATCCATGCACACTATTCAAGCCATTGCTACAAGAAACCCCATGGATCATAATCCTCTAATGCCCAATAATAACAATTCTCATCCTAGTTCCAAATTTTCTCAAGTGCATAATGTGGATGTACACAATCATCTTTCCTTATCATTCCATGACCTTCCTAATGAGATATTTATCCTACATTCCCTATCAAACATTGGTATGATCCCCAAATTTTTTTTTGGTTTCATGTAAGTTTGGGCCATTCTCATGAAACTTGTCATAATTACAAAACTTCTATGTGGATTATTTTTTTAGACCTAAATTTGATCATGAATCACTCATATGTAAATGTCAATAAGATTATAAATAGCAACTAAGTCTCATGAAATTAAAACAAAAAAATGAAGCTTTAAATGAATCCAATGTTCACTTAGACATTTATAAGTACCCCCTTCCTAACCATCAAGATAATATTAATCAATCTCCTACTACCAATAATGTTTGAAGTAATATAGATCCTAACATAAATGATGAGAATGTTGTTAACATGAATAATATTAAGAGATCATTTTCTTATATCGATCATTATCTAACCTCTAACCATAATTTTTTTCCAAAATTATACACTATTTAGGACTCTTATCCATCCCATCTAATGTAATTGGGGCATTTGGAACCAACAAATATGTAAGTATCTACTCCAACAATGAAAATTAATATTACCTATTATACGATTGATATAAGTTATGCTCCCTATACAACTAAAATATCTTAAGAGGATACCCCACACAATTCAATTGGTATTTCTTCCACTCAAACACAATAAACTTCCAAAGATACAACCACATCATCAAAGATAACACACATATCTACAACCAATCAACCCATCTTAACCAAAAATAAAACAAACATACTTTATCAACATAAATTTAAATGCAATTCTAACCCACCTTAAAAGGATTTATTACATCACTATGCACATTTATCCAATAACAATCTAATGGGTTATGATGAATGGGACCCCATAGCTGAATTTTCATGTCTCCCATCTCAAATTCCATTATTAGAACTTATGAGAATTTTTTCTCACGATCATAATCTACTAATGTAATTATTATTCAAAATGAACATCCCTTGTCCCCCACCCATGGGGTAAGAAACTAATTTAGTAGGATCTGAAGATAATGTCCTTAAAAATTGTCAAGAAATATCTATTGATGTTGATTAAATAATGGACACTTATCTTTCACTCAAATTTCCTATCTCTTCCATGATTCCCAATGAGATGTTGCTTCATGCAAATGAACCACCATTATTTATTAGTTTAAAAATAGGAGAAATCCAAGTCAAATGTTCTTTAATTCATGAATTTTTAGGTACTTGTGTTATTTCACTTTATTTTATTAAAACACTAGGATATTTTAAATGTAATCTTAAATCCACACAAATTACATTCCAAGGATATGATCAAAGATAAATGCCTCCTTTAGGTTGTGTTTTACTTCCTCTCATGATTACCCTAGTCATGGTACATGTGAAAGTCATGATATTTAACTTTCTACTCTCTTACAATATCTTAATTAGTTGACCTTGGACACATCGCAAGAGATCAATGACCTCATCATCATGATAATGTGTTAAATCTACCTATAATGGTGATATATAAAAGATTCAAGGAGACATAAATCCTTAGAATTTTAAATAATTATAAGATTGAGGTGTTTTCAAAATACTTACCCTTGAACCCTTACCTAGCATCCCATTTCATGAATCACAATGCTTTAATTATCCTATCAACTCTACCAGAGGTTACAATGGTCATCCTAAACTAATAAGAAACATACCACCTAATATTTTAGATTATGATGATGATGATGATGAGCCACATGAAATAAATTCAAAAATCAAAATTTATGATCTCCTTACTAACATAATTATTCAATTACCTCCTTCTCTATGACCTCAATCTTATAAAAAACCATGCAATGAAAATTTATTTACCTTAAAAAAAAACTAAGAATTCTATTCACCATATTGATAAAATCATTGACACATGTATTATTGACCTTTATACTCTAGATTATAATGATGGATATTCTTTAGATGATCCCTTTTTAGATGGATTTTATCAAGATCAAAATGGTTAGATACTTAGATATCATTCTTATTTATATCACTCTTTTAGTTCTATTCATTTAGTTCTTTCTCTTGCTATAGTACCTAATATTAGTTCTTCATCTGATGTTCATAGGGTTGAGATGGAAAACACACACACTTCTCATCTAGTCATTACTGAGCCTATTTGAAGTATGATTATGGACTATTCCATGAAGGTACCTTACACTTTTCTAGATTCCATGATCCTTCTAGCTTACTTCCTCTAGATATGTCAGCTATACTACTTCGACCCACTATGAGTTCATCCCTTGATGTGGTCCAACCTAGTATTGAGTCAATTTTGAGTTTTCTTATTAGTGATGGCATAATACCTTTGCCTAATCTTGATCCTCTACCATCATGATGGGTAGATGAGCCTTATTATGAGATCCATAGAGTTGCTAATCATTGGGGGAAAGATT
This sequence comes from Torreya grandis, assembly GCA_037957365.1. Classification (NCBI taxonomy): domain Eukaryota; kingdom Viridiplantae; phylum Streptophyta; class Pinopsida; order Cupressales; family Taxaceae; genus Torreya; species Torreya grandis. Next base: position 1,612,007 of record JARHVA010001162.1, read on the forward strand.
ATAGTGCATACCAGCAATAACAAGCCTCTTATTCTATTACCACAAATAGCTAACCTTCATTATCTGATACTAAATGTACTTTTTACTTTCATGGTACACAAACATTCTTATGCTCAGTTTTGATATCTTAGGAAATAAATTGATACACTTAGTCTAGCCATAACACAACCAAAAGACAAGATTCTACCACCTCCTAAGGTACTTCCAAAGTGTATTCCCTAATATGGGTAAGTTTATTATCTTTAGAATCAGTGTACTACACCATACTAATATATGTTGAGTGATTTAATAACATTTTTGATATTTTCTATGGCCTACACCTTCACTGGCTTAGCCTCATCCTCTAGGTCATTCATGGACAAAGGCCCCTCCTTCTTTGAAACTTATACCTTTACATAGATTTGTAGATACCATTCACATTTTGAAACCTCTTAATTTCATTAAGTATCCCACATAGGAGGTACCTCATGATCATCATTATTCTTATATCATACCTACCTTCTCTATAGATATGATATGGTAGGAAGTCTTTTCATGACATTCTATGAAGATTGATGAGACTTTGATTATTGTCATAAATTAGTTACATAAGGATGTATTAGATGCTATGGATGATATTTATCATGAGATTTATTAGTATTTGTGAACACATCATGGTGTTCTATCACATTATTACATGATTTGGATTTGATTTATGAACATATATGGATATTATGTTTTGCTTATTTACATGTCTCATGGATTATTTTATCTTTATACTTTAATTTATCTTTCACATATTTTGATTTAAAATTAATATCTCATGAATTAATCTGATTCTCATAGTTTAATTTATTTTTACATAGTTTAAATCTTCTCAATATTTTTCTTAGATTTCTCTTTCTTATGCTTGTTATGTCATTTAAAAATAAGATAGTTATTATTATGACATAGTTCTAAAACCCACATCTCTATATTTCCCTATCTTTACCATATGATTAGTTAGCAAGCATACTTCTCATTATATCACTACACATAAATTTATTTTGATCTCCATCTATCCCCATCTATCCCCTTTTCATATTAAGCATATAGACAATTAAGGCTTGAGATCACATGCTAGTTTTTAGGCTAGCCTAATTATTTAGTAAAATATGTCAATATCTCTATGTATTTTTTATCATATAAAAAAAACCTAAAGGTCATTTGTGTTTTTCAATTATATCACTCATGATTGGTTATTCAAAATTTATATGGAGTAGAAATCAAAAAATCCATAAAAAAATAAAATACAAATCATTTAAATAAAAGGAAATGATCAAAAGGAAAAAATAAACATTATAAAGTCAAAATCACACCAAAAGACGTGATTCATATCTTATCACATCTCTTATTTCTAATAACATCTCAAACTCCATAGTTGGCTTAAGTCAGGACTGCCTTGGCTTATTAGTCCCCTATGGAAGTTAGTATGTCCATCAATTATTGTTTGACCATGCTTGTCACTATTAGTATATATTGGATAAGTGTAATAAATTATTGATGGTTTTATTGTTTATTAATAACTCAAACTTACTTTAAATGAATATACATGTTTTTGGGTAGTGATAAATCTTCCTGTTATGTTTTAATTTATCAATAATTTGAACCTAAAAAAGGTCATTATGATATTATATCTTTTATATTTGTATTCATAGGATGTGTCACTAGGTTTCTTGAGATGACTAAGTTGTTGATTGTCATTTAGAATGCCATTGGTACTAGGCCAATTATGCCTTTTTAGTTCTTATTGAATAACCATAGTTATATAATCCTTATTTCTAAAATCCATTATTGATTATATTATAATTTATGAAATGATTGTTATATTCTTAGACATGGATAAACCATGATTGATAAATCCTTTGAGAAGGTAATCATAGTAAGTGAATTTTGGGAAAATTTATTTTAGACTAATAGGTGATAATTATGGTTTTCATGATTATATTTTTAAACTCAAAATCTTTAATTAATCTACCCTAATTCACCTTATCATGAAAAAGGCATTTTTATTATTTTACATGAAATGTTATCAATAAATGACTACTTACTTAGAAGGAGAATGAGCCATTAAGGTTTGTATAAATCATGGTATCTTGGTTAGAGGAAATTATAGAAAGAACACTAGTCAAGTTTCAGTTTTGTGGAAGAAATTTAAGGGAATCCATATTTGGGGGGACATTTCATGTTGCATGCTTATTGAAAGAATCCCTACCTAGATTATAAAGTGAGTTAGGGCATGAGATTTAAGTAGGAAAAAGAGGCTAAAAGTACAATAATGAAGATAATAAAGGATGGAAGGCTAAGATGGGGTGTAATAGTGTAGGCATGTTCTCTTATTTCTTTAGTAGGTTTTTGATGCATTACTTGTTATAAATAAGCATGCAAAGTCTCTATTTATATATGCTTTAATGGGTATACTCCCCTATATGTATACTCATATATATGCATATCAGAATATACCTTGGAAAGGGTAATAACTAGGCATTAGAAGTATCCCTTATTTAGTAGGATATGAATTTATTTAGGAAAATGAATAATTAAGTAAAGCCATATAAGGAAGAATGCCTATATTTGAGTAATGTGGGAAATATTTGAGCTGAATTTGTTGCCTTGTTCTTATCAAGGTGTTGTGATTTTAACAATTTTTGGTTATTAAAAAGGGTCAAACCTTAATTTTAATTATACACTTGGGTGTTTGCATATTATCTTTATGTTATTTGGCTATCTCTCACTATTGAACAATTAATTCTCATTCTAGAGTTTGTATGTGTGGTACATATCTTTACATTGATTAGCATTAAAATTAATGCCTAAAATTGATCTTTGTGTAGCATGTTTTGTGGGCAAGTGCTATAAAGGGATAAATTAATTGGATGTCAGAATTATGTTACTAAGCTTTATAAATTATGTATGTTGTCTTATTTGAATATTTTTGAAATTATGATTAGGTAAACAAACATCCAAATATTTCCTACTCAATTTATGATATTATGTTGAAGATTTAAAGTTTGTGTATAACTAATTTTATGACCCGATTTATTACTCTAAGTTTCTTCACGTAGCAAATGTATCCTCATATACTTGGGAATACATACTTGTGTTCTATTTAGAAGTTTTATTACTCATTGTACTGTTGATTAAGAAAACCTAGAGTTGTATGGTTTGTGAGTATGACTGATATTATATTAAAATAGGGATTTTTTATGAGTTATTGTAGGTTGTTGAATGAATGCAACTATTGATTTATATTGATTGATAAACTTGAAAATAGATAATTGTGTGAGTGAATATTGTTAGTTGGTGTTGATATTTTTATTCTTTAAAGGACTGTTATTTAAAATCATATTTGGTTTCAAGGTGCATTGAGGGAATGGTATCATGATTCTTGTTGTAAGAATGATCAATGCATGTTGCACATTGGTTATGTTGTTAACCACTTAAAGGTCTACTTATTTTTCAAGGTGCATCAAGGGAGTTGTATCATGTTTCTGGTTATCTTTAAAAGCTCATTCATTATGTTTTTTATGGTTGAGATGAACTCAAACCTATATGTATGCTAGGTTAAAACAAAATTTTGAAGATCATTTAATTATCTATCATGGAATTTATTATATTCTAGCATGGTTATCCAATAGAATCTATGCTTAGTTATATGGGAAGGGGCCTACTTTTACTTGGTATAAGAAGATTAAGCATTGTCTTATTATTATGATGTTACTTACTTATGGTCTATTAAACCTTTCATGGGTTATATATTTCACTGGACATGTATTATGAAAATACATATTGGGGTAAGTTTGGGACAAAATACATGGAAGGTTTTCCTAGACTCTTTTTATTACATCATATCTCACTTTACTTTCATATTGATTAATGTTTCAACTTAATTATTTTGGAAATAAAACTAGATTACCAGCTTTGTGTTTACCTATCTGTTTGACACATTAAAATGCATGTAAAATTTATCAAAGTTGGTAAATAAATAAATGTGTTAATTGTTATTGAAATGAAATGTATTCATTTATACTTGAATTATGTACTATTGATTTATTTTAAATTTATTTAATACCCATGATTTGCAAAAACATAAGGGAAAGCTAAGATGTTCTTATAGAGGTAGATTTTTATTGGTACATTTCAATCATTATCTATAGAGCCCTATTTCTAGTCAGGGTGCATTGTACAATCAAGGTTTATATCATTTATTGGGCGATGATACTAGATAGACAACTATTGGTTATAAAACTTAATCTTGAGAGTTAATTGAATATATTCTCATTATTTGGTTATAATTTCATGTTTTCTTAATGTTCTCTTTTTTTGTAGTCAACCAGTAAGTTTTTTAGATATTGGGATTCTTTCATTTTAATATTATGTATTTGAACTAAGCTTAGAATTTTCAATGTTGAAGCTGGTAAGACTTTAAAACCCACCATAGTTATTGACTAGTTTTATTTTGTGAACATGATGGATTATTGAGTTTGTAAATATTCTAGTACCATGTGATTGAAGGATGTTGAATTATCCTTGTAAAAATTGGATAATGTATTATGAATATGAAAAGTGAGTGGTCTCTTAGCTACAAATTAGTCCTCACTTGGATATAGCTATCTCTTGGCATGGGGATATAGTTTTGATAATATGATGTGAATGAAAATATGATCCTTCTTGCATTATTGGATATAGTGGATATGAACTTTAAACATAATACTCTTTTTGAGGTAGACTTGACTTCTTTCTCTATAGGTTTACTTGAAAATGTTTATTAGTAGGATAATTTCTAAGGTGTAAAATACCTTTCAGGTTTGAATGGCCTCTATATTTTATAATTCTATAAGGATGTATGTTTGCATATAGTATTCCTTGATCTTGATTATGGATTTAGTTATGTCATATCGATGGATAGTTTAGATAGGGGAGTATATAATTTTTATTTATGACTTGAATATCTCATTAAGGAAATATGAGATACCTTGTTCTACCCTATTCACAAAAGATTATATTTGATGGTTTGGTAAACTAGTTTTGGCAGTGTTTGCCTGGAAGTTATGATCTATCTTATGTTGGATTTTAATTGAAAATTAATTATATAAAATTTGAATAAAAACCATCTATATTATATATGGTTAGGTACAACCACTCAAGTAGAACTTAGATAGTTGATTACAAGTAACTTGAATGTAAATTATATGATTGTCATTGGAGTTGTAGTTCAATCAAAACATCTCTTGAGGGTGGCTAGAAACTAGTCATTATTATGATTACTAAGTAAATAATCTTGCATGTGTATCACTTAATAACCTTGGAATAATATACACCTTTAAGATATTTTCATGCTATTTGAAAAAGTATACACCTTTGATTGTGCTGAATGAAATAAAATTGTGCCTTTGATTCATGAGTCATGGCTCACTTCTCTACCTGTATGAGTGATTTATTTTAATGATCATGCTTAGAGACAAGATTTCCAGTGGTATTATGAAGTAATTTTTAAATTCATTTTGGAAGATATATTTTCCATGTGCATGAGTCTTAGTCATAGACTATTATAAAATAAGTTAAATTATGCACATTTCTATATCCATCTTAATGTTATAATTTCAATTAAACTCCTTGAGTTATTGTTAAGAGACACCATAAAAGATTACATTAATTGGACCAAACATCCTTTCTTAGGGTAGAATAAAATTCTATTATTAACTTTATTAATGTCAATTATTTGGTATTTATGATATGGCTATAAATCTATTTAACCACAATCTCTCTTATTTAAATTCCATAGAACTACTTCATAGTGTTTCATGCTAAATGGAAATTAGAAAATGGAAGATGGTTTTGAGGTAATTCAATTTGTAGGATTTAGCACATTATTTTAGGTAACCATAAAAAATATGATTGTGGGTCATGATGCATATCATAATCCAATTTCATCTTCCATACCAAGGAATTTATGAGGTTGTTTCTTGAAGAAATAATATTATTAATTATTAATGTTGGAATTTAAATAGTGGGTTTAATATTTGAATTAACAATATTAGATCATATGCTTTTGGATCATGTTGTGAGATGAATCTAGTGTTTAGATATAACCTAATGATTAATGACTAAGGTAGTAGTTTTGATTAAGGTAAGAAAGTGGTAACTTGGTCACTATGGTATCCATTATAACCTTTCTAGTATTACACCTAGATGATCTCACTTTAAAAAGATCATCATTATATGAATAAACCATAGTGTAAAGGGAGTTTTCCAATATTTGGTTCTAACCTTGAAGCAAACTTGAGTGTCTAAGGTACTATGTGATAATAAAATGTCTAAACTATGTTTTTAATATTAAAAGTTTGAGGATAAGGTAGTGTATTATTACTAGAGAAATAGTGACCTCTAACTATTGAAAGAACCACTAGTGGGGTCAATCAATTAAATCTAAAGGTTTGGAGTGAGTGATCTTTTTAGATGATAACAAATACATTATGCCTTACTTAAGAGGTATGTAAGATTAATAAATGCATGAACATGATGTCAAATGGAATCTTGTGTTATTCTCACCACCTAGAATTATTATAATCTATGAATATTATTATGTTAAAAGGGGTTTAGTTTGTTAATGGTTAAGATGGTTTAATTTTATTGAGTTGCAAGATGTTAAGGAATACACTTAACTACTCCTTGTAGTAGGTTTGTGTAACCCTAACTTTGTTTAGGAAGATGAAGGGTGTAAATTATCATGTTCTTATATTGATACCAATTATTTAAAAATTATTCTCATAAACTAGTCTTGGTGTCATTATGTTAGTGTCTTAAATTTTTGGCTGAAAAAAATTGAGTGTGGGATTGTTTCAATAATTTATGCATGATGTTTTTCATGCTCATATTATACTCCACCTAAGAAGATCAGTTATACTATTCATCTAAGGTGAAGTTTTAGATTAAGTGGTGTTATAATTATGCATAGTAAAATTTCCTTAGATAAATTAAATGTCTAAAATAGCCAAAATTGATGAAATGCAATTTCCTTTTATTTTATTCTTTTAAATGTTAATGATGAAAAAATAGAAGTAAAACATGTTGTTAGTGATGATTTTGTACATAATGAATAAGATAATGAATATAATTATCAAATAAATCTAGATGAACTTGATGGTGTAAACCATGAACAAGTTGTAATTATTTATACATTTTGAGAATGGATCTATTTACAACCCAAATATCTATCTAAGATCTTACAAACAAACCTAGAAGCAAAAAACACAAGGAATGATAAGATTATCACATCTGAGGAATAACATCATGATATTTTCAATGACACTAATGTGACTTTTAGAGTGTAGATACCTAAATCTAGTCACAAGTACATGATAATGTTAATTTTTAACACATCTTAAACCACTCAAATTATGCCCAAATACATGAATCTTATTTGCCATTCCTCTAAACTATGTGTGTGTGTGGGATTGACCCATTATTTTCTTTCCTTATTACACATAAATTTCCAAGTTAATACTCAAACCTCTTTTACATCACTCTTAGATTACTTCCAACTTAGGATAGTTGTCCATGATTCTCTAGGTTAGGTTCATGCAAGACACATAGGTTCGCTACCACAAGCCTTTCCACTTAGTGTGGACTCATCCCACCCTAATTAATGATTAGTTTTTAAAAATTTACATATTATTTTGGGTCTTCCCATATGTTTTAAAGGTTAGGTAAATGATTTTTTCAAAAGGTTTTACTATAAGTACAAATCAAAGATCATTCATTATCCTAGCTTGGCATTATCTATTGAGAACTTATACACTATTGCACATTGAGAAAAACTATCTTATTCTTCTTAAATTTGAGATCATTCACAAGGATTATTCACAAGATAAGTCTAAATAATCTCAAATCTAATCAATATTTACCATTATCAAATATCAAATTCATATTTCTAGTTTCATATATAGAGTCAAGGAATATAATTCACAATCAATCTAGGTGAGATAAAAATGTATGGATCATTTCCCTCCTCAAAGTATTTAGGTACGTAGGAAACATATAATCATCAAGGGGATGATTTGGGTATACTTATCACATTACACTCCCCCTCTCTTTTTCCTAGGTTTCTAGCTTTCACATGACCCCTAGGGTTTATAAAGCAAAGAGAAGGAGAACAATAACTTCCATGATGAAAAATTAAAAAATAACTCAATATACATAGGCATAAAGGGTGTGTTATGCATATTTTGGCACCCATTTCTTTTTATAAAATTTTAATGCACTTAGACATTCTTCCTTATTGATGACTTAGGGTCATAAAATCTAAAATTACTTATGGGGATCTAAGTCATTTGATTTGATTTTGAATATGCATTCTTATGTTAAATAATCATTAATGACTAATGCATTTAATGAAAATTTTAATTTAATGTTAATGAGTGGTTTTAAAATCATAAGTGGTGACTACATAAAATGTATTAAATATCTATATTATTAAGATTTGCAGAGTGGTAGTTGTTTGCGGTTTGACTTGGTTTGAGCAGTGACAATTGTGAGTTTTCATTTTATCTATTTTAACTTATAAACAATGAAGTTTTATCTATTAATTTATATATATATATATATATATATGAAGATATTGCATTATCTTGTTTATTTTTTATAAATAAATTGATCAGTGAAAGCTTGATAAGATGCATATTCAAAATCTTTTGTGTAGACTTGCATTTAGATTCATTGGTTTAGGTTTTAAAAATATAAAAGTTACTTGACATGATTGATAATGTTGTTATATTATTTTGATATCATATTCATTTAATATATGAGATAGATGAATTTTTTATAGATATATTGGTTATAAAGTTAGGTGTTGATTTGAATCTAATGCATATACTAAACTTTATTGATTGCCTAAAGTTCAATGAAAATATCTAGACCTAAGTGCTAAATATAAAGATTGAGTTGAAAAGTTACAAAGTGATCATGACACAAATTTCTAAGGTATTTAATTAGATTATTTATGGTAAATAATAATTTATATAAACTGTGAATTAGATAATGGTTAAAATATGAGTATGAGCTCAACCTAAGTATTGTGCTGGTACCACTATAAATATCTTGAATAATCTAAGTTAAATGCACTGGTGCAATTTTCCTATGGGAATTATTTTGGGGATCTGTTAAGATTTTAGATATTTCATTGCATTTATTATCAAATATGTGCATTCATTTTAATGTGTTTACAAGATATATGGAGGATAATTTAATGATTACTAAATTGGTGATAATGTGTTTAGCTTGGTTGAGCCACTAAACTAGTCAATGATAGAATTGATGACCAATTAAAGTTGGGCTCATACGTGTAAGTGGTTAATGAAAATATCAAAATATATGAAAGGTAGTTATTTTTATTTTTTTTAGTCATTTATAAGCTTAAAGGTGGAAGCGAAGCTCTATAAGTGGAAGGAGGAAAAGGATTGAGTTTTGGAAAGTTTTGTGAATCTAGTTTTTTGCATAGGTGAGGTATGTTAATCATTTTATAGTTATTGTTTCCATGAAGGCTATAGTTATTTAAATGCTCAAACAAAAATATTGAAACATGTATTTTTGTTCTACTATTTTGCTTGCATGATGTTATGGAATAAAATAGTTAAAGCCCGTATGATTGGAATTTTAATTTTCAAGAAGCTACGAGTCATATGAGATGGATTTTGAACTTTGGTTTCATGAAAATGTTATGCATGCCAAGTATTGTGTGTTTATTTGAGAAATCATTAGAAACATGATGTTTTCAGTTGATATTAGTTTTGGTTTGATGGATTTTTATCTATAGTAGATGGTTATTTCATAAAAGGTTCATACTATTTTGGTTTATTGGTTGAAGTTTGCATGTGCATGTATTTTAAATGGTATTCTTCAAAATAGTTATTTTGGGTGTTAATGTTTCAAAAAAATTTAATGCAAAGGTTTTACTTCTCTGTTAGTAAAACATAATGATATGAATGAGTAGAAGTTGGCATTATTTAAGTTTTGGAAACATTTTGAATTACCGGGACTAAAATATGTTATCTATGTTATCATTCTTAATTTTTTTTGACATAAATTGTTGAATGCAAAATGATACTTGGTTGAGTTGTTTTGCATGCATATTTTTTTTTTAGAGAATCTATTTTTGGTTATCATGACACATTAATTTAAAAAGGTGTGTTTTCTTGTTCAATATGAAAAATCATCGAGCATATATACAAATGATTTGTTATGACTACAAAAGTTAGTATTATGATGAAATATGTTTTGGGTATATATAGTAATTTATTTTATGGATACAAATTTTGTAATTTGTGAAGAAATTACTATATTTCTTTCAACTTGTTCTTTGGTTACATTATGAAATTCATAAGTTGGTTGTGTTGAATTTTATTGTCTTCATCTAGTTTGCTATTAGATTGAATTTGGTTTTGGAAGTGTATAATGGATATGATGAAATAGTTTCTATGATTATATCATCAAACTCTACCTATAGGACTTATTTTTTGAAATTTTTGAAATTTTTCAATATACATAATGATTATTTGGTCATGTACAAATAATTATTGGTTAAGACATTTTTGGAATAATTCTTGCATAATGACTCTTTGATAGTATATTTTTTTTTGATATCATGGTCATTATAAGATTGCAGCAGAGTTGGTTTGAATAGTGAAGAGTTTAATTATTTTAGTGGAAATTGTGATATTTGGCATAGTTTTATTTAATATGCACATCCTATTCGAAACTATTCTAGTTTATTATGATCTATGGATTGGATAAGTAAAGCATCTCTAATATTTTGAGGTTTAAATTTCACTTTGCATATATGGATTTTCAAATGGTTTCTAAAGGATAGTTAGGTATAAATAATATAGTCAAATATATTGGTTGGCTCAAAATTTGAAGTTTTCAATAATTGATTAATTTTTATTGTGACATTGAATTTTTTTTTATGGATGTTATAAGGTTGTAGTCAACATTGTTGTTGTTAGATTGAAACTAGAAATTTTGTTTGATATAATATATGAAATTAATTAATAATAAGGTTACATGGATTTGAATTCATATATTTTAAATTTTTGTTTCAAATGTGAAAAAATAAGTGGGTTTTATCAGTATCAGGGTTTCATGAAATTTTGAGGAATGCAAACTTGTTCAAATTTCAATCCCCTCTTTTGAATTTTTTGAATAAACAGTTTATAAGAACTTCATTTATTTGCTAAATCAAATTGTTGATAGTTTATTTTCAAGATTGATATATTTTCCATGAGCTAATTTATACATTTAACTAAATTAGGATTTGAAGTATAAAATAGAGTTTTGATTTTGATTTTATGGTCCTACGTTTTAGTATAAAAGGTCTGGTTGGACACCACATTCACATCATTCAGATGGGAATAATTGGGGACATAATTTTATTCAATAAAGAGAAGGTACTCCTCCATAGAGGCATGATAATAGGGGTCATTTTTTTTGTAGATGTAGGGGTGATAGAAATTTTACTATACCTTTTAACCATGGTACCCACATGTCCATTCATTTTGATGCTACTAACCTGACTTTATGGAATGTATTAAATTATTTGCCATTTAATCCTACTTATGATTGTGGAAATAGAGGCTGTATAAGTCCTTCTTAGATAGCTTATTCTCATGGACAAGGAAATCTAATAAGTTATTCTCAACATAAGAATATTACCATACAAGTTGAGCCCCATAATTCACCTAAGCATAGATCACCTACTTTATAAAATGAACTTCAAATGAATAAAAAAATATATCCACATTCACTTGTGCCTTTGAATACCAAAGCTTCATTACCTGAACATGTGAATAGACCTATAGGGTGTTCTAAATTAAGTCTTGATCAGTTTCCACCTTACTCACATGAGTAATACAGGGTTGTAAAAGGCATAAAATCAATCCTTTAGCTTTATATTCACTTTTAATTACAAGGATGGTTAAAAATATTAAGTTGGAGGTAGATGATAAAGACAATGAGTTGGGCATAAAGTTGGTTAAGTTCCGTAAAATTATAATGGAATATACTAAATATGTGATAGATAAAGGTCATCCTTTGATCAAAGTGTTTTTAGATACAAATGATGAGGGGGATGTTACTTAAGTTATTTATGGTTAAACTTGATTATTTAATTTGTTGTTGATGATACTATGATATTTTTGACTATGTGGATATTTTATGCTTTATATGCATGACAACAAGTCGATACTTTATTACTCTATAGTTTATTTTGATTATATAAGTACTGAATTACATAGTAAAATGTACACGAAGTTAAAATTTATAGGATTTAATTTTATTTGATTATTATGGTTATTAATGTTTGGAATATATGAATGTTTATTTTAAATGATTTCAATGACTAAGGGCCCCCACCCGTTTAGAGTTGTGTTTGGTCTATTATTATTTAATTTTGATTTTGAGATTTTATTAAAGTCAAGTTATAAAATTAACTAATTAATTTTTTTAAAGTCAATTAAAGTTAACATATAAAATAACTAAACTTAGTTATAACTTATTTTCTTAACCATCTCTTGAGGAGATTGTTTAAAATGAGATCAAAGTTACATCACAAAGGGTAGAAACATTACATAGGTATTCTGAAGACTCTGAGTTACTTGAAAGTTATTCATCATTCTATTTTCTATGCAACATCTTTGAGATGATACAACTTTTACATATAGACCAATAATACATATTGTAATAGTTAAATAATACACTTAATCAATGCATGCATATCCAAGTTTATTGTTTAGTTTATAAATTGATTAGATGAAGTCCATTAAGTCTAATATCTTATGATGATTCTGGATATGTAATCATATGTGTAAAATCTAAATTACTTGCCCTGAATAATAATGATTATATCACCATGTGTGATACTTATTGATATTTTCAAATTGTAATAGTTGTAATTAAAAGGATATTTTGTATTTAAGATGGGTTCTCAATAAAGTCTTATTGTATTTTCTGCTAAGATAACTCTTTTTTAAGACTCACAATCGATTCTTATTTTATGATCAGTCTTATTTAGATTAGTTTTCCTTTTAAATTTATTTAAGTCTTAAAATTCTTATTTTATTTGATTATCTCTTAGATTTAATTATTTCACATTGTTTAGATTTTAGTTTCATTATGTTTCAAGTATTAAATTCTTTTTAATTTATATTTCATTTCAACATTTCTTTAATTTAATTTTGTTTACCTTTTAGGTTTAAGTTTTTATTCATTTATTTATTTTATGTCTATTAATCAGAATCTTATCTGATCTTCACTTGTTAGGCTTAAGTGTTTTGATTTAATTACTTATTCAATTTATTTATTTTTGATTAATATTTATTTGTGTGTTTAGATTAACCTTTATATTTTGATAGTTATTATATTAGTCTTTTAATTAAATTAAGATTATATCATAAGTTTAGTTTAGAATAAATTACTTTATTTTGTTAATTTATTTTTAGTTTTAAATGGTATATTTATTATTTAGATAGATTGTTATATAATTACTATGTTATTTTATTTCAGTTTCACTATTCGATTTTCATTTTCATTTCCAGTTTTTTTGTTTTTCTTTTGGTTCATTTTGTTTCTTTTCATTGGAATTTTTTGAGCTTAAGATAAATATCATAAGTTGATTGATAATATATAAATAAGAAGGATCTAAAATATTTCCTTTAAGAGGCTATCTCATTCAGAGACTCTCTCTATCAGATAGGTTAGATTATATAATTATTATCTAATTCCTTTCATTTGACTGAAGAGATATTTGATTTCTAGGTTATAATGGAGCATTATTTATTATTTGACTTATTATTTTTTAAACATTTAAAAATCCATTGCCAATCTATAAAATCATTCATGACCTATTATATCCCTAATAGTATATTGGTATGATCCCATCTTAACCTTCATGATAGGTGAAAGGGTTGATTTGTTGACATAATAATTTTGATCATCAACAAATTTGGTGACTCTATTCAGAAGTTTTTTAAGAATATTATTTTTCTTTTTACACCTTTAATTATTTTTCCATGACCATTGGGGGTCATCCTCAAATCATATAACATTTAATTGACATTTCCAATGATCAAGTTGACGTTGATTTTAATTTAACTCAAATTGTGTGGTATAACAAACCTTATGATTTACATTGCATAATTGAATTTATAAATGAGGAAGAAGAGGAAGAAAAAAATAGTGAAGTACAAGAAAGTTTTTTCATGTGAAACATAATACCATATTTAGCAAACTAACCAATGAATTGGGCAAGAGAGAGAGATCAAACCTTACTTATTAATCCTCAACCTAGAGTTCATTTTATTTTTGATTCTTTTCATATTGAGGTTAGTATTTGAGGATAGTATTTATAAAGAGGATGATAATATGGAATTTTTAAAAATGTAATTACCCAATTGACATGAATGTATTTGACACACCGATACACTATAGAAGGTACTAATCGAAGAGTGTGTATCCAAGGTCTTCTAAATAACATATCAAATATGCCTATGAAAGGGATAACTTAAAAGGTAGTAACCACATGTGCAAGACTAACCTATAAAGGCAAGTCAATATAACTAAGAACCTTCTTAGAGGTTATATTAAATGCTCTAATTGATCTAGTAGAGGAGTGTAAATCATGATGAGTATAACCCAAGTACGTAAGTAATGTCATGGTGAAAACATTCACTTACACCATTATCAATCATAACACTATATATGGGGTGTTTATCAAGGTATGATCAAATGAATAGGAATGAATATCAGAGTCATCACACTTAATTTCATTGTCATCAAAAAAAATAAAAGGTCTCTGAACCATATGAGGTATATGTTATGTGTAAGTACCAATAATACGATCTAGTGGGCGTGTATAATGTGATGGAGGAGGATGTGCATTATATGCGATTAGACTTATTGTTCCTTTTTAGAATGGTCTTGTAAAGGAATTTCAAATATTTTCTATTTATGGTGATCTCTATGTTGTAAACCTGATTCCTTTGAGGGATCCTTGAAATAAGTCTTTTAGTTATCAATAAGATCTTGGATCTTATGCTTCAAGGTAAAACATCTACTCATAGAATGTCTTAGTCCTTGATAATAATCATAATAAGATTTTACATCATATCCTTTGGGTAGAGGTCAACTCATATCAACCTCAATAGGATGAGGGAAAGATATAAGTTGGCACTCTAGTAACCATGGAAGTAATGAATTTGGGGACTTAGGTAAATGTGTATATTATATTTTCAGTACCTTGGATGGTATAAGGTTCTTATACCCATGTGTCAATTTTAGGATCATATTTAGAGTATATTGGTTTGGAATGTCTAAATTTTTGGACAAATACACAATGCTTAAATGAATTAGTATATGTTGGACATGTGTAAAGTATTCCTTGATGCCAAAATTTTAAGCATGCATGATATTTATAAGGAATTGCATACATTTATGTATCTAAGAGCATCTAATAAAATATTATAGTTCAAATTATTTGTCATAACTTGGCACATAGTGGGTAATATATAAGGACCCATAGTAATATTTAATGTAATTTGACCAAGAAAAGGGCATTGTGAGTTCTCAAACCTTTGAATTTTCATAAGTATTGTTGAATAAGATTTTGGTTAAAACCTAGGATTTTTAGGAATTTAATCCCAATTCATTATCAATGAACACTATTTTATACATTTATTTTGTATTTCTACTTGTAAGAATAAAGGAAAATTTTGGTCAACAACATCTTTGGATGGTGAATCTACTAGATCAAAGATGATGAGCTTGTAATTATTCTTAAGATCTTGCATAATATCCATAAAATAATTAGGCTCAATATTACTTGGGACTTGTGTTTCACATAATGATTCATATAAGATATGTTTATAAACATTAGATTGATTTAGATGCTCAAGGATTGAAATATTAGTAGGTGTATTATTAAATTGGTCAATAATTCCATATCCCTTGGATTATAATTCTATTTTATTAAACAAGGAATTTTGAAAAGGGATTAATTGTTTCATGTTATTTGAAACCCTCTTATTAGAATAGGAAGGAACTTGTAAGAATGCAAGTTTTGCATCCCTTATAGATCAACATATGTTAATTAGGTGTGTGATATAACAATTAAGATCCACTATAAGGTATTGAACCATGAAATAATTAAAAAAAATATCCATGAGAAACATGGTGATAGAATTTAAAGTAATTTATGATTCAACAATAGAAAAATAGAAAACCCTAATTGACCTAGGGTTTGATGTTCAAAGATTAGGTTCACCAAATGTCTAACCCTAAAATAAAATGGTTGTAGTATGTATTCAAATTTAAGCTTAGGATTAAGAAAATAGAAATGAAATAGCACAAGGGTGATAATTAAATCCATAGTAGGCCTATTGAAATGCTAAACTCATATATAATCATACACTAAATTTATTATGCTGAGATAGAATAAATATGGAAAGTATAACTATGATAGATATAAAAGTGATAGATAAGCAAAGTAATTATCTTTTTCTACTGATAATGTAGTTATATATCTAGAATAGGTTGAAATTATGTGGGAAGATAATTTTGGAATAGTTTTTAGATTTTAGATTTGGTGCCTCTAGTTATCTAGACAGTTGCATCAACCCTAGATGGTTGCATCAATGCTACTGTCTAAGTCTAATAATAGTGTCTTATATGGAATTTATAGTGAAATAGGATATGACCACCTATATTATTTTAGGTTTTCCTTTGCCTTCACTTTGGTGTATTCATATCTAGGTCATGGACTGTTACTCCTTGTGAAATGGGAAAACCTTAGATTTCTATATTCAATGTGACATTGGGGAAAAATGGGTTAGTGGGCATATAGTTTAAAGCTAACCCAAATGAATCTATTATCAAGGGATGCTTCTTACATTTAAAATAATTTGAATAGGGCCTCATATTGATGTAATTATCCCCTACATGTTTTCTTATGTGTGAATCATGAAATGTGTGTAAAGTAAGTATAACAATGACCTAGCTTGTAACTTTGTAAATTAGGCTCTTAGGATGCTCCTTTATTACTTCAAACTTGTAGATGTGTTTTACCTATACTTGGTATGGAAATATGGAAGCTTTGATGAATTGACTGCTTGATAGAGTAATTTTTATAAGTGCCTTGGTCTCTTTGGGATTTTATAGGTGAGGAATGAATGAGGGTTGATCTTATATTTATTTAAATACCTTTTGAGTAATAAACATATTAAAGCACTTAGGCTGACCATTAAGATACTTTAATTTACAAATTGGATGGCATTAGGGAACTGGACACTTATGTTAGGGTAAGATAGTAACATCAATACTACTATCTATCTTAGACATTAGTGTCTAGGGAGTATAAAAATAAGTAAAGGATCAAAACTTTTAGATGTGTAAGATAAGTACATTTTAAGTATTTTGGGAAAGATATATTATATGTCATCAATATAAGACTATTCAGACTAAGGGATAGGATAAGGGGCACAAGATAGATTAGATGCAAGGATTGTAAAATTAAGGAGAGTATATAACTAAAACAAGCAACCAAGGTCTAATTTTAATAAGTGTATAATATTGAGGTGCTACATAATCACAAAATATCATCCACACTAGCATGCTAGGAGTAGGAAAATTAATGGGTAGTAAGGAAACTTTGACATCAAGTTTATAACGCTAATGAGAAGTTAGGAAACTTTGGTGGTGGGGATGAAGGACTATTAAACATGATAAGAACTCTATAATTAGGGTTTTAGGACTATATATTAAGATTATAACTCTAATGTTGGGGTTAGAAGGCTACTAGGTAGGGTCCTAAATCTGGGGGTGAAGAAAAAGTGTTGGTAAATCAAGAATAAATCTATGATGGTAAATAAAATTGAATTATATGTGGAAAATTATTTAGTTGATGGAGTGTGGAGTGAGTTGATGGATAAGGGAAACCAACCCTTAAAAAAACTATCCAAAATAACTTCTAATATCGTAGTTAAGTAAACAAGATCTCCCCACTAAAAAACTCAAAAAAAATGAAACTCCAATGATTAAAAATAGAAAAATATGACTTGATCCATAATAAAATAGAGTATGAGTGTAAAAACAAAGTGTGAAAATGAATTTAGGAGATTATATTAAATAAAAGGGGTAAAAAGATCCCCACATGCATAGGTAAAGATCCTCATTAATGAAGGATAACTCAGGCTATGAGGGATGCACTTCAAACCTTAAAATATGATGACTATGAGGAAATAATCAAAGTCTGATTATTTCTCTATAGTCATCAGGATCTGACAATCACTTTATGGCCATCAGAGTTTGACACCTGCTTGGAAAGAATTGGAGTTTAACACCTATTAAGTAGGTCCCTAAATCTGATAGTTTAAAAAAAAAGTCCTAAATTTGTATTTTTCTCTTGATTTTCCCCCATTACAAATAATATTTTGAAAAAAATCAAATGGGGTCCTTCAAATTTCACAAGTTATATATAATAGGGACTTACATTTCATAAATGTGAGGATGGACTCTAAAATTTATAAGTTATATATAATAAATTGTATGTTCATTGGGATATGGAGTCTCTTTAGGCCAAATAATTTCACAATAAAATACCAAAAATAAAAAAAAAAGAAAAAAAAAGAAAAGAAAAGAAAAAGTGAAATCAAAGAATGAGAAAATAAACACAACTAAAATCCTAAGGCTAACCTACATGCACGATTGGTGAGAACCAGTCTCTACTACATAAATAACTTTAGATATTGCCTTATTTAAGGAAGTGAGAAGTAAGTGTCATACAAGTATAAAAAATAGTATGTGTTATCCCCATAAAAATTATTAATCTTAAATGGGCCTTTATATAGGGAGTCAAACTTTCCATGACTAATCTTGGGTTCACACCTTTTATCCCACATAAGTACAAGATCACCAATCTTGAAATCCATTTTCCTAACCTTTTTTTCAAAAAGTGATTTCAAATTATATTGATGCTATATAATAATTTCAATTACTACAACCATTTCCAATTTTAGCTTATTCAAGTATAAAATCCTCTTATTGAAATAATCCCTAAAATGTTGATATTCATTCATCTTGGCCAATTGAAAGGCTAATGATTCTAATGAAATATGTAAGGTATCATCGATACCATACATTAGTTGAAATGGAGACATATGAATTTCCCTCTTTTGATTAATATGGTGAGCCCAAAGTGCATCATACAACTTTTTGTGCCAATTCCATCGGTTCTCATATACAAGATTACATAAAATTGTTATTATATTATTGTTGCTTGATTTTACCAAGCTATTACCCTAAGGATAGTAATATGAAGAATGGGATAAGCAAATACCATATACATAATAAAAATAAATGATTATATAATAATAAAATTTTGAGGCATTATTAGTCACTATATTTAAATGAACACCATACCTAATAAAGATATACTCCTTAATGAAATTGCACACTACTTCAAAAGTAGTTTGCTTGACCAGAATAGCCTCAAACCAATTCATGAAATAATATATTTCACTAAGGTCATGGTTGTGATGGGAAAAATAATAAGTGTTTATCACACTTATGAAATCAAGACCTCACTACTAGAAAATCTCCTTAATTAACACTAGTATTAGAGGTAAAGCTAGGAGTTTTGGTCTTCACATAAAATGCTGACAGGATTCACATTTAGATATCCACTCTTAAGCATATTTGAAGAGTTTGGGATAATATTAATTTTCCTTGAGGATATTATATGTTTTTATGGGTGATGAAAAGTGATCGCTACATGATTTTCCATGAAAAAATTCTAACAACCTCTTTTGTTGTTCCTTATCAATATACCTCAAGAACATGACATCAATACCTCTCTTGAAAATAGTATTATCCCATATGATGTACTTAATAGATCTCAAATTTATTCCTCTTTTTATTTTTAAATTAAAATTTTAGGGCACTCTCTATATGTGAGAAATTAGGTTATGTTTGAGTACCATTCATCTATAGTTCCAACAAAAAGAATCATAGGTATCTCTTCTAATGAATCCTGCTCTTGAACTTTGTCAGTGGTGTCATTAGGATTATTTTAAATAATTAGTTAATATAAACCATGTCCTCATATAAGCTTGGTGGTTATTATATCTAGATAAAATTCTTGGACCTTTGTTATCCATCCTCCACATTTTGAGTCAAGCTCTTACTATGTTAATATGGATTTTACAATTGAATCTAACACCATGATAATAACATGTGAATTCAAAATGTAATATCTAAATTGATTTACAACCTTAACTATCACATTGACATGTTTTTCAATTGGGAAGTATTTTTCTCATGATTTTTAAATCCAAAACTCATGAAATATACAAGCGATTCAACACCTTCAACATTATTTTATACTAAACTTTTTTGCAAAGTATGCTTTGATGCATAGCAATAGATAATAAAATATTTGTTAAAATCAAGACATACTAGAGTTGACACTCTAAAAATGATAGTATTTATTTATTCAAAATCTTACTTGCCTTATTTAATCAACTTGAATGTAGCCTTAGCTCTCAAAATATTAGAGACATACTTCATAAGATTATCAAAGTTAGGTACAAACCTCCTTAAGAAATTTACCTTAACAAAAAAGGATTACACACCTTATTTACTAGTGGGAAGAGTGAGATTTTAAATGTATTGAACCCTTTATGGATTGATATGCATTCCTTATTTTGACATAATGTGACCAAGATTCTTCCCTTTTGTCACTCCAAACATAAAACTCTTAGGGTTTAGAGAAATGCAATGAGCCTAAAATTTGTCAAATACTTTTACCAATTGATCACCCTAGTTAACCACTATAATATTATTCTTAATATCACAAAAATCCAAGTCCATTTCCCTTTGAAAATTATCTCCAATATTTGTGACATTGAAAGGCATTATTATGTAAGCAAAGGTTCTCCAAGGTGTTGTAAATGCCATCTTATGTTGATCTTTAACCAAGACTTTAACTTGAATTTTAGCTAAAAAATACATCAAGCATGGAAAGCATTTATAATCCTATAATGGCTTGAATAATATAATCCATAATAGGTAAATGATAATTATCCTTTAGGGATTATTGATTCAAATTCTTGAAATCAACACATATACAATTTTTTCCATTCTTCTAGTGAATTGGTATAATGTTGGCAACCCAAGTAGATTAATGGATAGGACATATAATACATGCATCAAACATATTTTATATTTCAACATGGATGGTTGAATAAATATTTGGGTTTTCATGCCTCTAATTTTGATAATAAGGTGATGTATTTGGTTTCAACAAAATATTTTGTTTCATTTCTTTGGACTGAAAGGGTTTCAGGTCATCATAACTCTAGGTGAACACATCTTTATATATTTTAAAGATATTAATGAACCTATTCATTTCCTCTTAGAACAACACTTCCCAATGTTTACATATGTAAGTTATTTTGAAGTGATGGTGTTCACTTGATCATATTAAAAAGAATCTAAAGCTTGATGTTAATATTTTCCTTTTATGTATATGTCATGCTTGTCAAACAAGTCTTCAAGAGAAACTAAACCCTTTGAAATTTTATTATTTTTTAACTAAATTACCTCTTCATGCTCACTAGTATTCAAATTCTTAGATATTTTAACTAATTAAGTGTCAATTTCTTAGTTATCATCTTATTATGAATGTGATTCCTTGTAATAAGAAGTAATACCCTTGAAATACAAGTTCATGAGGTTATATATCTTTTCTAAGAAAGCAATTATTTTCTCATTACTATTGAAAAATTGCCAATGTTCTGAATTATTAGGCACACTCAGTCTTGACACGATCTCAATAGTTTACTTATCTTTCTCAAAGGAGGGGGAATCAAAAGTGACACTAAAAATTCAAGTGCATTAGTGTTAACATTTTGTTCCCTTGGAATAAATGTAATGGAAAAAACATCAAATGCCTTAATACAATCCCATAATCAATTTCTATAATGCCTTAAATTGTCATTTTTCACTTGATATTATTATTTATATCTATTTCATAATAATCTCAAATTCAACTTGTGATTTTAAGTTTCAAATTCCCATCTCTTCAGTAGTTTACATTCCATGAAGCAATGCCTCATATTCAATGGTGTTATTAGTACACTCAAACTATAAATTCAAGGAAAAAGGGAAAACTACCATGTTTGGAGAAACAAGAATGACATCTACTCTAACACTAGTTAATGAACAACTTCCATCAAAATCAAGAATCCAAACAACATTAGAATAAATCTTCACTAATTCTAGCATCTCTATCTCTATTTCAAACATCATCATGTAACTTTCCAAACTTTCATCTTTGTAAAGAATGTTAGCCATTGGATATTCATATTTATGTACAATAAGTTTAGCTTTTGATTTGGGTTATAAATTATGATTTATACCATTGACTAAAAAAGTGACATGAGATAAGTCCATCTAGATTTCACTACCTAAATCCTTGAAAACATTTCTTCCTAACAACATGTTATATGTGGCTAAAATGTCTGCCATGATGATAATCATTTTAATAATTTTTTGTATTAAATAATCTATAATAACTTGTGTATATTTGATATTGAAAACTAAGGGGTCTTATTTTATGTCCATGTAGAAATTATTGTCAACTCAAACCTACAACATTGTGAATATTGTTTGATCCCTCACAAGTTAGAGTAACATGGAGACAATCCTAGGCTATGGGTGGACTAATAGGTGGATTGAATCTTTATATTATAAGGGATAGGTCCCCTTGATGTATAAGTTAGGCTCTCTATATTACACTACTAGATTACAAGGAAAAATGGAGGAATATAACATGAAATAGAATATACCCAAGGGGATGATACACCAAAATGTCTCCTTCACCTATCTACTATGCACTAAAAAGCTGAATTATGACATGAACATGGTTACACTACTCAAATAAAGGGTTTCCAAACATTAATGTTTCACATAGATTCTATTAGATTGATGCATGATCTAAGGTAGCTAATCAATATGTCTCTCAATGACACTAATGAAGGATTACACTTGCCATTTATACAAGGCTCTTCAATCACACTATATAACCTATACGAATGATTAACCACTTGAAAATAGGTACATAAGAGAGTATAGATGTAAGGAATCATTCACTATCACTGAAATTCATCTATAAACCATAAGAATACACTAATAATAAAAATCAAGGAGGCCAAAATTTAGTCTTATTCAATTCAAAGAGCCAAGTACAAGTGTTTTTCTAAGTAGAGCTCTACCACAACCTAGGTTAAGGATCCATACAAATGCCCAAAATAGGAATACTTAGAGAGAGAGAGAGAGAGAGAGAGAGAGAGATAGAGAGAGAGAGAGAGAGAGAGAGAGAGAGAGAGAGAGAGAGAGAGAGAGAGAGAGAGAGAGAGAGAGAGAGAGAGAGAGAGAGAGAGAGAGAGAGAGAGAGAGAGAGAGAGAGAGAAGCCTATAAATTAGGGATGAGTCATCCACATATAACTTCTATGTAGTACTCATATATTTCTTCTTTTTCCTCTTTGAGAAATGGCATAGAGGTGGATTTAAGATTGTTTGGAAGGCTTGAAGAAGTCATGGGCATGTTTCTTAGAGTTTGACCCATATATGTGCCTATATTCTTACTTGTATGCACCTATATCCTTGATGAAGAAGTCACATCCTTTAGAATAGGCCTTTAATTCACATTATAGTTCATAATTAACTCCTTCAATCCTTTCATGATGTCTTCCCACTTTACTGGGGTTCTTAGAAGGCTCTTGAAACCTATTTAATTTTGTTTTCATAGCTTGGTATAGGAAAGAGGAAAGGTATCCTTAAGGATCTTGATGAATCCTAAAACCATTTGAGTACTTCATCCAACTAAACTTTGAAATTTTATTAATTGAATTTTTGTAGGAGATAAATAATAGCATTGATAAAGTTTTTTTAAGAGTTTTTATGCATTGAATTGGTTAATTGACTACTTGAACTCCTCCTTTTCCATCATGGCATAAACAGGTGAAAACTTGGTTTTTGACTTGAATAAATCAATTTACCTCCATGTATGGAATCTATACATCATATCAGACCTAAGACAAGACACTTGAAGCCATCAACACTCTAAAAGATCTGGTTTTTACACCTTTAGCTTTCATTTCTCTTAATTCTTTATATCCCTCAAAATAGGTAAAATTCCTTGTGTGAAATAATGTATGGATGTTTTTGGAGAAATTAATACATTTTTTAGGACCCAATATCACCTTACAACTCCATGACGAGTTTTAGGACCTGAATCTAAGCGTAAGTGTACTTTTTCTAATCTTTTCTTCTTTGAATTAGGTTTCCATTATGCCTCTAGGCCTAGAAAGATGATTTTTTGCTCCACAGGATTCCCACATGTGTGAAACCTATAATAAATATTTTATTAAATTTACCCATGCCCTAAACATGAAACATGCCAAATTTTAATGTCTATAATCTTGTGTAGGTGGGTAGATCATAAAATGACCATTGGTAAACTCCTTTAATGGCACCTCCAAATTACCTTTCAAGTACAGGATGGTATGATGACTTCCAAGGGCATCTAAATGAATATTTTGACCTAAGGGTGTATAATATAAATAAATAAAACCTTTATAATTTTTATTTATGCTCAATTTCTCAAAACCCTTGAATTCCACCTAAAAACCATGAAAAACACAACATTTAGTATAATCCATATAGTTACAGGTACAACAATTTCCATGGTGAGGACCTTAAAGGGAGTTTGGAATGTTTTTGATAGTTTAAAAGGTCAAAAAAATTAATTAGAGGTAAAATTCAACCTTATCTCCCCAATTGAGCTCCTTAAAGGGTTTAGACAACCTGTGAGTAGGGTAAGTTCTTAACGATCATTCATAAAGGATAAGGCCTTTCATAAACTCTCTCCACTAAGGTTTTCAAGAGTATAAGGTTAATTAATTTTACCCAAGATAATTCCACACCATTCAACTTTCCATATAAGATCTGAGTAAGGTTTGAAGGCTCATGGGCAGGCTCTAGGCAATTTGTGAGGTTTAGAGGAGAATCTTGTGCTTAAGAGACTTATTAATGTTGTTTGTTGCTCAAATTAAATAAAAATGGTTTTAAAAAACCCTTATGAGGTTATATAATTTATTTTTAATCATATTGATCCCTCAAAATGCCTATAATAGGCTTTATTCACACATGAGGGTTTATAGGCCAACTAATGAATCTAACCCTAGAAGCCTATTTCTATTGTCTTTGCTCATCTCAAAACATAAAAATGGTTTGGAAACCTCTTTCATGATCTTTTATCATCCCTCACACCTTATTTATCAACCCAAGTCACTCACTTTAATACCATTTCCCACTATTCATACTAAAACCTCCTTGACTGTAGGTGTTTATTAAGTACTTTGAATCTAATTTTAGGAGTGAGAGCCATTCAATGGAGTTTATATCATACTTGGTGTTATCAAAATTATTTTAAGTGTCATAAATTAGGTCTTAAAAACCTTTGTACTTGCATTCTATCTCAAAAAAATGCCTTTCTTCAGAATTTTGACTGTAAAAAATGACTACCTGTAATAAGGTCTTTAGTTGTAGGTACATATTTAGATGCTTAGACTAAAATTTTAGGAATGAGAAAACTTAAATATAATCCTTGAATCTTTTTATAGTCTTAATACATCTTTAAAATATCTTCTATTAGGTCTAAATTGTCCTTATGACTATACTTACTCATAAGACATAGACTTCTTGAGAAGTTAATACACATGCTTATTTGGTATCAACAAAATTCTTGAGCCTCTCATTACCAATAATCACATTGATAATCTCCTTAAAAATATAATATGTTGTTATTAAGAGATATAAAATATTCCTCATACTTTCCATGACCTCTTTATCTCCATATAATTCACCTTCATGACTGCATCTATCATT
Organism: Torreya grandis; assembly: GCA_037957365.1. NCBI lineage: Eukaryota > Viridiplantae > Streptophyta > Pinopsida > Cupressales > Taxaceae > Torreya > Torreya grandis. The sequence goes on from JARHVA010001162.1 coordinate 1,638,020, forward strand.
ATCTCCCTAGCAAGACTGTATGTATATGTTTAGGCTTGTTAGGATTGAATGTGTTTCTTTATCCTAAAATCATCTTCATTCATTAAACAAAAAATTTAGGGAAGTTTACACCTAGGGGATTACTAGATTCCATTGTGATGGAGATGTAATAGTGTGTAAAGTACTACAATCAAGCTTATGGTGGCCCACCCTATTCCAGGATGCAAAATATTATGCCAAGGCATGTGACATCTACCAACACACATGAAAACTAACCAATGGGATGAGATGCCTCTCATTCCCATCCTTAAAAAAGAACCATTTTAAAAATGTGCCATTGAATTTATTAGGCCTATTAATCTCACTAAGAGGTATACATGTGCATGATACATTCTGGTGGCTACATACTATTTCACCAAGTAGATTGAGGTAGCTCCAACCAAAGATTGTATAATTACCATAACCATAAATTTTATATTAGAAAACATCATTAGTCACTATGGGTGACCACTTAGTTTGACTAGTGACTTTGGCATGCACTTCATCAATGAGACCATTCACATCTTAATGACTAAATACATGGTGGTACACCAAAAAATAAAACCTTATCATCCCCAAGCAAATGGCACTACTGAGGGATTCAATAAGATATTAATAACATTCCTAATAAATATTTGTGATGTTGGTCATAAGGATTGGGATGAATATGTATCAGTATTATTTTGGGCCTATCACAATACGTACAATCACCTAAACAAGGCTACACCATTTCAATTGGTGTTTAGTGTAGAGGCCATTCTACCAATGGAGTTCATAGTGCCCTCATTATACATATCATGAATTGGTCAATTGGATGCCCAAGAGTATTTGAGTGCAAACCTATAAGATTTAGAGTGATTGAATAAGACATGTGCCCAAGAAATATGGAGTTAAAAAGTAGAGAAGGTACACCAAAATATAGGGCATGATAAACATATCAAGTGAAAGGTACTTACTAAATGAACACTGGTCTTGCTATATGATTCCAAGTACTTCAAGCACCTAGACAAGCTATAGATTAGGTGGATGGAACCTTATGTCATCCATAAGACATTGGATATTTATGCATACAAGTTGTCCATGTTGAGATGTGAAATTCTCCCTAAGCATTTCAATGGAAATAAATTTAAACACTATAGTCAATAGGATGGTGTTTTCACCATCACAGATTGACTTCTTGATCACAAGTTAGTTGTGTTGTGTTGAACAAAATAAAATATTATGTAATAAAAATATTTGTAAATGTTTGTGTTTTTTGTGTTTGGGTGAATAAGCATGGTTCTTTCAGGCTCACAAAAGAACTGTTTTGGCACTTATATGTATAACTAGTTAGGTGAATCAAACATGGATGTTTTCTAAGTTATTAAGGCTAGAAACCTAAGTTTCTAGATGTGTGGAGTTTTCCAAACTTGGAATGATATGAGGATAATTTGACAAAGGAAGGGCACACAAGATGATCATGTGCAAAAAATCAAGAAGAGAGAAGAAAGTGTTGGAAGACTAGTGCAAGAATTTATATGAGGTAGGGGAAGGCCAAATCAAGAATAGATAAAAGTGTAGAGAAATTGACCAAGAAATTGTATTCCACCTTAAAGGAATAATAGTTGGAAGAGGTGATGCAATTGAGGAGGTTAAATCACATGAATGTGAATTTCTATTCCCAAGTTTCCATAAGGGTAAAGTTCACGCTAAGGTGAACGAAGCACAAAAAGAAGATCATCAAGACAGATGTTACCCACCCAACAATTTTAAGGAAGTGATCATTTGAATCACCTATCACTTCACTGGATAATACATTAAGATAATTTAATGAATATAATTATGGAGGCATAAATATCTACAATAAATGTGAATGTGGTGGTATATTTTCATAGATTTCATGGGTTTAGTGGATTTTAAGAAATGCATGCACTACCATGCCATTACTCACCAACCATTAATGGGGTAACTAAAATGAAGGTATAAAGAGCTAGATGACACACTAGACTAGGTTAAAAACCTTGTGTGAATTTGTAACTAAACATAAAGTTGAACCAAAGCCAAATCTATAAAATGCTACTAAGTGAAAACTTGAGCACCCACAGGCCCCAAACAAGAATGGTGGAATAGAGGTAGAGATTACATAAAATTTGATTTTGGAAAAGAGGTGTATGAATAGATAATTATGAGAGAACTAGATAGTAGAAATTATGAATGACATTAAGGACTCCATTAATTATGAACAAAGCTTAAGATCTGAAGTCATAATTACAAACCCCATGACTGTGAGTAAGTACAAAGCAAGATTAAGGGATTTATAGAGATCAATAGACTACACTTTAATAATAACTAGTTTATTATGGTCAAAAAGAGGTTAAGTTTGGGTCTATCATAGGCATAGAAGGATTCCAAAAAGGTGTGGATTTTAAAAGAAGAAAAAACTATGAAGAAAAAGGTGTAATTGGTTAAATGTGTTAGTGTTGTAGAAGTAGACCCAGAAGTAAGCATAAAGCTTGTGTATAGAGAAATTTTATTTCCCCCTAAGGTCATAATGGGGGAGATATGGGTATTCTTTGTGCACATATGAATATTTAAGGATTACAACCATCAAATGCTAAGCAATGAGTAAGATCTCAACCAGAACTAGATGGTTGATATAGGGACGAAGACCAAGGTGGGCATGGTACTATTTGATGTCTCCATCCAAGACAAGTTGGTGATAATTGGTGTGACCCAATTATATGAGCCACCAAGTTTTAGTAAGATAAAAGAATAGGTGTAATTATTCCTCTCCCACATCCATGGTGATTAATTATATTTTGTAGGGAGGTGCATGTGGATATCAATGTGCCTTATCACCAGGATCATAGGACTCCTAGGCATGGGGGAAAACATCTTCTAGATGATGGAGGATGATACAAAGATAAAGAGGGTTTAAAAAATCCTAGGTTATTATAAGGTAGAGTTCATGTTCTTGATCAATGACATTCAAGACCCTAGTAAAAGGGCAATGATGTGCCTCATGATCTCCAAGATATTCCCTAAAGGATGGTGGTTTGACATAATCAAGACACACTTGTGCATCATTCACCACATGGCATAGGGGATAAGTTTAATATCACAAAATTTATTGATGAGGAGATCATGAAAAATGCATTAGAATGACACAAGGTGTATGAGACATTTAGGTGCAAGTCCATGCTAATAATTATAGTTATGGAGGAGATCAATGTGCCCAATGGTGATGATGACAATCTATGTGTGTTCCCACCACATAAGGGCTCCTCAACACTAAAATATAAAGAATTCACCTACCCACCCAAATTATCCTAAAAGTATAAGACAAGAGTATAAGAGTGGTGTGATTAGTATATAGAGGCATTCAAGACTAAATGGTGCATCCCATAGGAGCTCTCCCATCACATGGTAGGAAATAATACCTTCACAATCATGAAACACTTATGTATAGTGTGCCTAAACTCATAGACATGAACCTATCTATCTATCTCAAACTACCTTATGCATTTTATGCTAAATATTTCATAACAATGCTAAATATAATTCCTAATGCATAATAATTGGATAACCCAGTGAAGGCAATGGAAAAATAAAGGAGAAGGTTGATGTGCCAGTATGTGTACCTAGGAGAAAAGGCCATAAAGTACAAGGAGGATGACTCTAAGCAAATGGACCTCTATCCCCTCTAAATGGAAATTATAACTAGGCACATCTTCAATCTATACTATAAGATGAAGACATAAAATAAGGGAAATGACCTTGATAAAGATGATGATTAACCCCTCTTGATTGGTGAACAAGGGAAGTCAACACTAAAAATGTAGTACAAGTCTCCCCAAAAGAAATAGGGAGGGACACTTGAGAAAATCTAGGAGGGCATTAGGTTGAGGATCACCTCTAGTGAACAAGCTACACCCCTAGCTCCTAAGAAGCATGTAACCTTTGAACTATGGACTACTTCCTCTAGTAAGAAACAAAAAAATAAGTCTAAGTGACCCATTTTGCTCCCTAAAATAACTCTAGTGGAGATTGAGAAGGAAGAGACCCTCATGTGTGGACTAGGGGAAGAGACAAAAGAAGAGGAAGGAATAAAGACCTACATCTTACAAGAAGAAGTGGAAGAGGATCCCAACACCAAAATTGTATAGGAGGCATTCCAAAGTGGCATAACTACTACACTTGAAGAAGTAGATAGTCTGATGAGATTCTCATCTAGAGAACCCTTCACACAACCTCCATGGATAGAAGAGGAAAAGAGAAGGCTGTGAAATAAAATGGTCCATAATAAGGAATAACTTGAGATGACAATGGTGCTTGAAAAGAAGAGGGCTTGGAAGGAAATGGGCCTAAGTGAGGTATATATTGAGAATGCTAAGGCCAATGAAGAGAAGACCAAGAGAGAGAAGAAGATGAATAAGGTTCCCATAAGGATGGAACTAGCCTTTGAGAAATCTAAGAAGGTGCCTAGCATCCCCACTAGGAAATTAGATCAAGTTGTACAACAAACATTCCCAATTAGTGAAGGGACACTTAAAAAAAGGAAGGTGATATTGGCGCTTTAGAACAATAAAAGGAGACTAAAGAGAAAACCCAATAGAAAGAAGGTGATGTTAGCACCAAGGGAATAGATCTAGAGGTGAGAATTAAGAAACCCTAGGAGGAAGAAGTGGACAAAGGGAAAAAGTCTGAGGAAGAACCCCTTAAGGAACAAGGAGATGAGTCCTTTGAGGAAAGAACCAAAGAAAGTGTCAGTACCACTAAACAGGAAGAAGAGAAAATAGAGATGGCCATCATCGAGAAGGATGATGCTAAATTAAGAATTAGAGAAAAGGTGTAAAAGGGGTGGATGGATGAATACTTCTACATGTTTGACTTCATTCCCCCTGAGGCTACCACAACTAGGATACACAAACAACTTGTATTTTTATTTGATCACTAAATGGATGAGCCACACTTTGAGGTGCCTAAAAAGGCAATTTTGGGCTTAGAAAAACCTGATGAAAGGCATGACTACCTTATCATAAACTAGCATGATTTAAAGCTAGTTTGGTTTAGGAATGTGATTATTATAATGGATACTAAAGTGTCATGAAAAAAATATCATTAATGATGGTAGAGCATGGGAATGGAAAAAAATATACAAGGATGCCAAAGAAGAAGTTTAGGATACAAATTTCAAGATATAGCAGCTATGCAAGTGCATAGAGATGGATGAACCATACCTTCTAGTCATAATTGATACTTTAAAAACCTCTCTAAGGTTGATAAAATATGTGTGCTAGTGGAAGAGATGCTCCTAAGGATGAAAATAGAGCTAACATAAGAAGAATAATAAGATCCATGCATCATTATATAGAAAGAACTTGATGCTAAGTTTAAAGAGGTAGAGGACCTCTTCACGAAGCTAAAAGAGGGTGAAGATGCATCCAATTCCATCTTCTTGAGCTTTTCCAACTAGGCATCAGTCATAGATGAATTCTTCAAGTAGGTAAAGGAAGAGAAGGAAAAGATAATGGCATATGTGTACTTTATGAGAAGGATAAAGCATGTGTAGATGATGGGGAACGTCAATCTGGTAAGTACTTAGATAAAGGACCAAGAATAGAAACTATAAGAATTTTTATGTGGCTTACAGAATAAGGCTTGTGATTAAATAGAAATATTGGATGGGGGTGTGACAAAGGCTAAGGCAAGTCTAAAAGACTTCAAGAAGGATCTAGAAAAAACTAATGTGCTTGTACTTAGCCAACTCCACTAAAATAGACAATACTATTGAGGAAATCAAGCTTGCTATCAAGGGCTTTGAGGACTTCAACACTAAGCTTAAGGAGAGCGTACCCAATTTATATGTAATGAAGACTTTGATATCCTAGTCTGAGGATGAACTAGAAATTTTGTATGGGATAATATTGGTCTCTCCTTATTTTGGTAAGTATGGGATTCATGATAGAAAAATAGACACATCAGTGCAAGGTGATCACTTGGAAAGATGATTACTATTTTTACATCTTGGCGCTAGCTAGAGGAATTAGTGATTATCTTGTGCTAGTTGGCAAGTAGCTAACCATTTCTAGGATACCTGAGGAGTCTTATAGGTTGGGTGATATGTGGTAACTATAGAGCAAAGATATCAAGGTGATGGATATGGTAGAATGATCACCAAAGGTCTTGCTTAAAACTTCATGTGCACACTCCACTTTAGCAGAGGCATTCTTATAGAGTTATAAAAGAGCTCAAACTAGCGAGAAAAAGAGGATGCAAAATTGATGTAGTAAAGCTCTAGATAATTGGTTTTGTATAGCCACCATTAGACTTAGGACTAGCTCAAATGACATGAAGTCTATATTTGTATATGCCTAAGCTCACCTATGAGTTTTTGGGTAGTTAAGTAGCTTGAGAAAATTATTTACTCTATTTTCAGTGTTATGAACTCTATTTTATATGGACTTTGATTAATGAAGAATGGTTGTAGTAAAACATAGTGTTTCTAGTTTGAATGTATTTCACTTTGTTATTGAATGGTGTAATGGTTATAATTTCGTAATTTCCATACATTTATGTTAAAAATGTTGTTTTCAAGCTTCTAATTTATGTCATTAATAACATCCCTATGTTAAATGATGATGTCAGTATATATTGTATACCGACTAAGTGTAGAGAGAGCCTATGCCAAATGTCCCTACTCTTGCTAAGAAGCACTAGCCTGAGTTTAAATATTTAAGTGAGAGTAGTCCCTTGACCCTTCAAAGCACCTGAATGATGCTAAGCTTAGTGAAATAAAGGATTGTACCCTTAAGATTATATAACCACCCCAAAATAGGCTTACACCTACCAACCAATATGCATGGTCCATGAAAGGCTTACACCAAGGAATCTAATTGAAACCCTCTTTGAATTAAACATGTCCCATAATCCATGATTTGTACCATGGAAAAACTAGCCCAACATAGGCCATAGTTATTTTTCTGCTATGCTTTGGGTGAGTGCATAAGGCCTGTGCCTTATGTGAATTGATGCCAATGCAACCAAGTGTTAAATGTTGAGAACAAAAATATAACCCCATGTTTACACCTAATTTTAATGATTCCATAACCAAATTATACAATTGAATAAGTTATTGACTCTTAATTTTATACAACAATCTATACATTCCTCTCAAACATTATACACCCATCCTTAACATAAAATACATATTTTATTCATAAACACAATACAAGCCTATATGTGAATAAGTTAAATGATTGTATACTTGAGATGAATCTATTTTTACCATTTTATTAGATATTATTAGGTACTCTTGACATTTCATGACTTCATACACTCATATATTAACCTGATCTCTCACCTTGATGTACACATGTGCTCTCATGTTTTCAATAGGCCTAACTATGTCATCACTATTCATGGTATGACTGTAGGTAGTGATTTGGTGAGAGTTTGAATATTGAGCTTAGGAATATTATTTAATCAAATATATCATGGAGACCTTGATGTTAAATTAGCTTCACGAGGCTCTTTCACATTATATCTCTCTACAAACACACTATCACCTTCCTTTGTCCTATACATGTTACTCTTTTGCTGCCTCTTAGAGGTCTATGTGGACTCCTCACTCCTTAAATGTAATGATGATTCAATGAGATAATTTTTAGGGTTTAAATGTAGATAAATATGGTATATTTTTTTTCTAACTTCTATTACCTTGCTCATCTATCTAGAACCCAATTCTCATGCAAGAACATTGTATCTTCTCTTCATATACCTACATAGACCTATAGGTATATTTGGGTTCTCATAAGCATTAGGTCTTAAGAATAGACATTTTCCACTATCTTAAACCTCACTAAATGTGAAAAAACTATATTTTAATCATTATTTATACCTTAAACAACACTTTTAATGCACATTTCAATACAATTTTAAGAAATATAGACCTATAGTTTTGTAGACTTGTAGGTCTACATTTATTATCAATTTAAAATTGAATAGATGAAAACTTGACCTCTTAAAACTTGTTTTTGAGATCATTAAATATTGAATCATTACATCCTTCCTAAGGTTAGGTCCATTATATACCTTCACAATGCACAATTAAACTTTCAAAGCCACCTTTGCAGGCAGTTTCAAGCACAGTCCTTAGGCATATAAACATGAGTGTCACTTGGGGTTGGTACAAAATAAAAATAAATCTAAAGGAAATTTAATGAGATTATAAGATGGTAAAAAAATTAAAACACCCATTACATGCATTAAAATATATCAACCTATCCAAAACTTCAATTACAACTTGTGGCATCTTCAAACTTGAAGGATTTTCTTGAAATACTTAATGATCAAACAAGTGAGTTTGATGATAGTAGTCATGAATAATTTTGTGTATACACCCTAAATTGGTCAAGAAACCACACATATCATGAATTTTCATATTCATTTTTTTAGGAGACTCTCTCTGGAGAATATGAGCCTTGTTCACATTAGCCATGTCTTTTATTTCACTTATCTTGGTCTAATTTTTTGATTATACCTAGTCATCCTGAGCTTTTCAAATGGTCATTCCACCTCAACTCGAGAAAATTTCCCAAGCCAATCCTATCCCCCTAGGTCTTGAGCCTATAGGATAGGAGCAATGAAATTAGACTATAGAACTAGACCCTAGGGTGTCTCAGTTCCAATGCTCCTATCTAATTACACTTTAAGTCCCCATGGTTAGGTTTCCTCACTTAATGAGTCCCAAGCCCTTATTAACTTGGTGTTTAAGTTTTTTTGTCTTTATAATGTTATCCAAATGTGAATATAATTATCAAATTCAAAATACAGAGTCTCCTATATAAATTAATTCGCAATGCATTTTATATCTAGCACTTACTATTTTGGTATAATACATAATTAAAAATCAATCAATAGTATAGCTCAACATTCTGCATCACACATAGATTTGTATACTGGATCAAAGAAGGGCATAGATGAAAGTTAATTATTGTATCCACCATACATGTTGATTATGCACATTCCCTAAGGGAGAACTACATTTGATCTAAGACCCTAGCTTGAGGGTTAATGTAGGTAGTGATTAGGATAATAGGGGTTCTAGATTGTGTGAACATACTTCCCCTAACCCAAGTTTTTACCCTTCTTATTTTGATATATTTGTTGTATCATGTGTGTAGATAGACCTAGGGTTTTAAAGATTAAAACAATTGTACAAGGAGATCTATTGACATTTAACATCCTAAATTTCATAGACAGGATCATATGGGGATAATGAATAAAACCCAAAAAACTTAGGTCTCTGTGAATAGTTTGGAAAATAATGATATAAAAGGAAAAAAAATTGGACCATAGGGTTTCCTATTTTGGTGGTCCTATCTTTTCACAAAATGAAAGATAAATCTAGGTTCTTGGCATCTTCCTAGTCCTGCACAATAATTCTTAGGCTTTGAAATAGTCATCTTAGTCTTTTTTTAGATAAGTTACTTATCTCCCTTATGTAATTAATTTAATCAAATTGATATAACTATATCATTTACTATATTTAATTACAATTTTTATATTTATCTAGACCCTTTATTATTTAGGAACTAAACCCTAGTTTTCCAAAAATAATAAAACATTTGGTGAATCTGACTTAATTCGAACAAAATCTAAAAACCCTAGGTACACTCAGGGTTTTTCATTCATAATTTGTGAAAAAATTAAATCTCAAAATTATTATTTTGTATAAATTTTTGTACATTTATTTTATTCAAATTTATTTTAAAATTTAAATTATTACCATAAATTCTAAAAACCCTCCAATCTCAAAACCCTAGGTACACATAGTATTTTTCTTTCATATTTTGTGCAAAAAATCAACTTTAAAATTCTAATTTTAATATAAATTTTTGTGCATTTATTTTAATCAAATTTATTTTATAATTTAAATTATTTTAATAATTTTCAAAAATTCTAAAACCCCAATCCAAAACCCTAGATTTCTAAACTAGGTCCTCAAACCCCAAGCCTTCCTTCCTTACAATTTTTAGATAATATTTTTGGAAGTTTTGCAAATTGTTTGGAGTGTCAAAAATATTTTAAAAATATCTATGTTGGTAGTTATTTTATGCAAAAATTCAATTTCAAATTTTTTATTTAAGTATAATTTTTTTTGCATTTATCTTATTCAAATTTATTTTAGAATTTAAATTATTGCAATAATTTTCAAAAATTCTAAAATCCAAACCCAAAACCCTAGATTTATAAACTAGGTCCTCAAACCCCAAGCCTTCCTCCCTTACAATTTTTAGATAAAATTTTTGAAATTTTTGGAAATTGTTTGGAGTGTCAACAATATTTTCAAAATCTCTATGTTAGTAGTTATTCTTGCATTTATTTTCTTAATAGTACTTTTACATATTCTATTTTGTGAAATAAATAAAATAGCCACTAAGGGACTTCTTCCCTCTAATCTCATAGATTAATTTATATATTTTTATCAAAATTATGACAATGAATGGAAAGTTTTACAAAATTGCACATTAGCTAAAAATGTGGAAAATGATTTCATTTACAATGAAGATAATTACTATTATTGTAATGAGGAATATGACAATACATATGATAGTGATAGTGAATAAAAATTAGATGCATCTTATTCTCTAAAATCTATCTCTTTTCTTCCCTCTTCTAAATAAAATAATTTTGATAAATGGGAAAGGTAAATTTCACCTCATTCTCCTATGCACAATGCACCAAATGAAAAAAATAGTAATGTATTTCCAAGTGAATCTCTCATTGGTGATAACTTGCTTCCATTTGAACCTAATCTCTCTCTCTCTCTCTCTCTCTCTCTCTCACACACACACACACACACACACACACACACACACACACACACACACACACACACACACACACACACACACACACACACACACACACACACACACACACACACAGCTTCTAAAATTACAATGCATAGTTAAAATGATCCATCTCATGATTTTAACTATAATTTTTCAAAAGAATGTCTAAATGATAACTCTCGTACTTTTACTTCTCACATTTCAAATGAAAATAAGGCATGCACTCCATTCCAAAATAACATAGATGCACATAATGTTCCAATTTCACATGACAATTTTTTGCATATTAAGAAAGCACTAAATTATTCTCTTACCCCTCTCCCTAGTTATTTTTTAAGTGATAATGAGTATTATAGTGAACATGCCAATGAATATGAACAAAACTCTGATGATGATAATACATGGAATAATGATGATTATTATGCACATAGTGAAGAAGAATATGCATCTCATGCTTCTAACTCTTATCTCAATCCTTCTCTCAAACATAATACATCACAAAATATTGTTTCTACTTTTATACATGATTCTATTTCAAATGATGCACATGTTAATAATAACATCACATCCTCTACTCAATTAGAATGTGATTCACTAAATAATAAAGATACTAATGAATCTCCCAAGCCACCCCCTACTATATTATCACCTATTTCTCACTATTCAACTAAAGAGAATGGTATCCCACATCCATCTCCTAAGGTTCAAGTTACCATTAATCCAAAGATTCAAGTGAGCACACCCCCTCTTTATGATCCAGTTGCTAAATTTAGCATTCCCATGGCTAAAATTAATGATCAAATTCAATGATTAAATGAACCAATTCAAGATGCTAATATACCATCCTAGGAGATTATTTATTTGATGCATGTAGTTGGTGAATTACAACACCAAGTACATCTCCTTACCTTGAAAAACAAGGCTTATAAATCTTGGATAGATACCAATGATTTACATGGTAACCCTCTTCTAAATACATTTGTAAAATCTTCATTGCCTAAGCATTTCCAGATACCATCATTGCCTCAATTTGATGGAATTGGAGATCCAATCGTACACCTTCAATCCTTTCAAAAGGATTTACCATCTCATGTGAGTCCTTTGATTGTACTCAAGTTGTTTCAGTACAAACTAATGGGTAATGCACAAAATTGGTTCTTCCATCTACTCCTTGTTGGTTCCTTGCACACATATGATGACCTAGTGGAGATATTTCTTAGATATTACATAGAAAACATAGGCCTTCATGTTACATATGAGAAACTTGACACATTGCATCAGAGTACTTCAGAGCTAGTTAGTGATTATATCTTATGATTAAAGATTCACATGTTAATATTGATCTATAAACTAATAGATTTAGAGATTCAACATATCTTTATTAAGATAATTCATCAACCATTCCTAGAGCACGTATTATATCAGATAGAGTCCTCTTTTAGACACTTATGTTATATAGTTATGGCCCTAGAGAATAAATTAGGAATGATTGAGTTTGATTTAGTTGACCAAATTAATCTAGATTTCACAACATTACCTCCATCTACAACCCCTATCACTCAACATATACCATGTCCAGAACAAGATAGAAGACCATAACTAGAAAAGCAACTAGTTGAGAATAGAAAGCAAATTTCCAGAACACCACCTACAATATGTACTATAGAGAATACTAGCAAGGCACCACTATAATTTGATTCATAGTTGGATATCCCATATTTAATATTATTAGCACTAATAAATATGAGGTTAATCGCATTACCTTTTACTCATCGACAAGATCCACATCTCTTACCTAAACAACCACATCAACCCTTTTGTAACTATCATCATATCAGTGGACATAGAGATAATTATTGTTATAAACTCAGGGATTGTAATAATAGATGCATTGATAATGAAATCATAGAATCCACATATGGGGCACTAATTTCTCTTCCATCATGGATTCCTAGATATCATGCCTCCATGATTGAGTTATCCCAAGACATTCCTTCACTAAAATCATCAGTTACTCATCATGAGAGTAATGTAGCTTCTAAGATAGAGCATCATAGGAGATTTATTATTCCACCTATTTAGAGGGTTTAGAAACCACTATAGTAAAAATAGCCTACATATAGTAGTGTAGTCTAAGGAGTACATAGTGCAGTTTCATAAACATATCCAACAAAATAAAATACACTACAAGAGATTTTTTAGGGTCCTATCTCATGTAACAACCTACTACGATTAATATTAGAGGAACCCACATTGTAAATAACTAATTTAGAGAGATATTCACTATGGCCATGTTTTTAGGGACTTATTTCATGTAGAAACCCATAATGATTGAGATTAGATGAGCCACCATCATAGGTTTTATCTCTATATTGATCTATTGCTCAGTCATATGAATCACAACAGAGGCCATAGGGTGTTATTTCATGTAGTAATCCACTAATATTATGGTTATATGAGCCTCCTTCACAACTCATAGTTTCAATTGCATAACCATTATAGTTGCATCTTGTAGAGTCTCCACACATAACTATAGTTAGTGCACCATAGAAAACATTAGATACACAACATGTTCTTAGATAGCATGAGTAGTATGGGCACTTATTTAGTTAGCCATCAAGGTTTAGATAGTGATACAACACATAGTAATATGACACACATTCATACTAGTATTAGTTCATAAGATTTACTTATGGGGAAACAATGGAGCCAAAAGGCCAACCTTTATATTCTTGAGCCTCTTTTAGGGAAGTGATATGCACAGTGTGTTCTCTTACATCCCATTATACTAAAAATTATCATTATTAGTTCCAAGTAACCATCCCTAGCCAAACCAAATTATCAAAATCTTGATCCTATTGATATCTTATTTTACCAATCTTATACCAACTCACTTTACCAAATCGATTTACAAATTACAAAATAAACAAAGTTATTTACTTACATATGATTCAAAATTAAAATTATCATTACACTCTAACAATCAAATCACATTCCAAACAACATTTTACCAAAATATATGAAACCTCAATATCAATGTCAAATTAGCTATTTCTAAATCAACCGTTTACAATAAATATACCAGTATATTCCAAAATATATAACATAATACACATGATTCAAAATCAAACAAATATCCATATATATATTGAGTTTTCAAAGCATATAAATCATATCAAGGTATAATCAATCATGAATGGGCATCATGCCCTCACTCTCAGTCTCACTCTCCCCACTAGTACTAGTCCTGTAATCCACTCTAGCACTCAATGACCCCACACCTCTTTGAATTATTACATACCTCTTATGAAAACTCTCTTTCTCTAGTAGCTGACCATGATCCTCATGAAAGTTTTAATATCACCTCTAAAGGTCTATATAATCATCCATGATCCTCATTCTAATAAAACAAAAATTAGGTGGAGGCATCCTATGCCTATCTAGCTCAGATCTCAGCTCATCTCTCTCTTCTGCTACCTTAACATATATAGTTATTATTATAATATCCATATCAAATAAATGAACATGAATACTAGTCATAACCATCACCCACTCTATCAATCCATCCTCTACTACATCATCAAGAACATGTCATGTAAGCTCTTAAAGTGTCAACTTAATGATGTTCTCCCAATAATCATCATCTCCACTCCCCACCATAATATGTGCCTCATCATGAGCACCTCCCACTCCACCTGCACATAAATTATGGAATTAAATTAGATATATACTTTGAAATCAAACTAAAAAGCACAAATTTATACACAATTCAAATTTGATCACTACTTACCTCCCATAATCTAGATCAACTCATGATCCTCATACTCAAGAGCATCCCCTACCTCAATAGGATACAATGGAACCCATCGATGCCTAGCCCACCATGTAGTATATGGATCTATACATCCAACATCATATACATCAATAATATCTATAGTCGCATCCCATGTATCCAAAGGTAGTGGTGCTAGCTCAACCTTTATAGGCTTCACATGAGCTCCCACCTTCACATGTGTTTTCACACTCCTCACCCACACCCATGCTTCTAGGGTCACATATTTTGGTACCCCAAACTATCTAGTCACATGATCATACTAAAATTTATCATACACTCCAACCCAATGGTCATGTATCCAATAGATGATCCTCATATATCACAAATGTATTCCATCCTCAACCCACCAAATAAATCCTCTATAAGACCTCCATATAATGTCACCAGCCACCAATCTATATAGCACCCACCTATAATGATATATCATAGGGGATAAAATATCCAATGTAGCCACCACTCCCCAAATGGTTGTGGAGGTACCTACTTCTCCCTCAGTAATCCTATCGGCCACATAACTCTTATGTGCTCATAAGCCCAATAAAGTAATAACATCACTGCACTCAATCTACCACTAAATACCTCCTATGTGAACCTATAAAGATCCTTGTATAGGTGGACAAGCATATTAATACCCCATGAGAATGTAATTACATATACCTCCACACTATGCACAATCTTATGCATCCTTATGCAATTAATACTCCACTCCCATCCATAACAATAAATGAGGCCAACAAAATAGCCAACCACTTCTACAAGCATGGAACACTAGACTACATAATAACTAAAAATAATACATCACTTTCATTCCCTCTATAATGTACACCTAAGGGCACACCAAAAAAATACAAGGATGCATGATTAATAATATTAGCATTTATGTCATCCTATAATGTCACACATCATCTACTAACTGGCAAATGCAAAATGTGATACACATCCTCTAGAGTCCCAATAATCTCCTTTATAGGAAGCCAAAAACTACATGTATATACATTACACCTCTCACATAAGGTAGTAATCAAATACGTATCCCATTTTACTATGCCTAGCTTACACACATGACCCAACCCTACCCTATCCATGACAACTCTTTCATTAGTAGATAATGGTAACAACCTCAATGTCTCCATCACTTAGCCTTTATGGAACTCTCTCATTGACATCTCAACCTGAAAATACCAAAAATTACATATATATCAATCAACAATGCCAAATAAAAATCCAAAATAGAACAATAGTCAACAACAAAGTAGCATCACTAAAAAATTAAGCCTTCATGACAATAACATTGGGTACATGACAACAGTGTTGGACATGAGCATTGTAACCTAGATAGGAGCACTGGAACCTAGACAAGAGTGTTGGATATAGTATAAGAATGTTGGAACTAGTAAAATTTTTCCTAGGCTACTTTAAAAAGCTCAAAATAGAAAAAATAGGCCTAAAAATAAACAAAAACTAAGCACTTGGGCTATTTACTAGGGTCACATCACCATCATCCTAAGCTTGGGCTGCCAACTACTTGAACTAGATCATGATAGGTGATAATCTACTTGGCATATCTCTAACTCTAGAGCTCAAGATCTCAACCTAGTCAATTCACAAATGAATCAAGAATCAATTCAATCTCTTATATTACTCAACTCTTTCAATCAAAGTATAATACCATTTTTCCCATAACTTGGACCTCGTAACTTTATATTTTAAACTATTTTCTTCCATAGAATCATGATAATGATACCTTGACATCAATCAAAATTTTATTTCTTCCTACCTCATCTACCTACTATGGCATGAGTATCTCTATATTTATTTTATACTTAGACACACACCTTGATCATCACCAATCAAAGCTTATTCCACTTTCAATAACTCACTCTAATTAATCAAACAACCTCTCAAGATATTCAAAACAAGCCAACCTTGCTTTCACTTATGCCACTAGTCATCATTTTTGGTTTGACCTCCTCTATCACAAATTTCATCCCTCTTCCTAAAAGGGTTGAATCATTCCTACTATTCCTATTTCTACATCTACCCAACATACCCATCCACTCTCATAGGTGGATACACCATGGTTCTTACACCTCCAATATTCAGATTATCAAATTCATCTTTGACTGGTCAAGATATATAGTGATTCATATTACATGGGTCACTCAACATTACTCAAGACATTTAGAGGGATATACCTTTAGTTTACAGATACACAAACTATTTAGATATAGTGGTTTAGATCATATGTATCCATAATGTTTTTAGCTTGTAAGTACACAGGCTATTTAGATACAATGGTTTAGATTATATGGATTCATAGTGACTTCGATACAAATTCAAACTTACATACCAGATTTGGGGGCATGTACATACTACATGTCTCACATATACATCTTCATATAACATGACATAATTACAAAATTACATAACAAACTACAGGCATAGTATTTATCAAAGTGTTTGGGTATCCAATTTTATACATGAGGCATGGAAAAATATGTTATTTCATATGTAATTATATAGATTACTAGATTATATAGATGCATACCAAATTTGGTAAGAATAACATACATAGTTAAAAATTAGTCAATAGTATAACTCAACATTATGCATCACACATATATTTGCATGCTTGATCAAGGAAGGGCCTAGGAAAAAGTTCATTCTTGCAACTACCATGCATGTTGATTATGCATGTTCCCTAAGGGAGAACTACATTTGATCTAAGACCCTAGCTTAAGGGTTAATGTAGGTAGTGATCAGGATAGTAGGGGTTCTAGATAGTGAATTCATACTTCCAATAACCTATTTTATCCCCCTTTTGATTTTGATGTATTTTTTATTTCATGTGTGTAGATAGACCTAGGGTTTTGAATATTAAAACAAATCTACAAGGAGCTTTGTTGACATTTAGAATTCAAAATTTCACAATTAGGATCACACAAGGATAGTCAACAAAACCTAAAAAACTTAGGTCTTTGCAAGTAGTTTGGAAAATAATGGTAGAAAAGGAAAATAACACAAGACCTTGAGGGTGTCCTATTTTAGTGGTCCTATCCTTTCACAAAACAAAATCTAGATCTAGGTTATTGACATCTTCCTAGTTCTGCACAACAATTCCCAGGCTTTGAAATAGTCATCGTAGTCTATTTTTTTAGATAAGTTACTTTTTTCTCTATGTAATTAATTTAATCAAATTGGTATAACTCTATTATTTACTATATTTAATTACAATTTTACCCTTTATTTATTGAGACCCTTATTGTTTAAGAACTAAACCCTAATTTCCAAAAAATAATAAAACATTTTATATACCTATAAAGACATTATAAAAACCTCTTCAAGCTCCAACGAGTCCATTTATGTAAGAAGAATTGTACAAAATCAAGCTAGTGGGGATTTGAGTCACTTTTTAACCCCTCAAGCTCTTAACAATTATTCATTGAGATAGGGGTTTCATTTTTAAAACTAATGTTAGGAATTTAAAGGCCACTTGGACCGCTATCTTTGGTCAAGATATTAACCTCCAACTACACCAGTACAACCTGTACCATTCACATGAAAATAACCCTTGTGAGCTTGAAAAGATATCTATAGGAGAGATGATGTAGATTTTATCTTGCTAAAAATTATACAAGATTATTGAAGGTGAAAATGACTTTTGGGATATGGAGAGACACTTTGAAACAATTTTGAAGTGAAAGTGGGCTCTTAAAGTTTGTACAAGTACTTTAAACTACTTGTTTAGAATTGAAACTAAAGTAACTGACCATGACCTATCATGAAAACTGATACTCTAAATTTATCCTAACAACATGCATGTTATAACTTCTTTTGAAATGTTTTTCCTTTGAAAGAGTCTTCACAACTCTTTAATTTAGTCCCAAAAGTGTCTTAAATGACTTTAGAGTGCATGATAAGTAGGGGAAAGACTAATTCCTGGTTAGATTAATTATAGAGATTTGGAAAGCCACTTTTAAATTTAAATGACCTTTTAACCATTATATTTAATTCTCCATGAAATAAAATTTCCTTGAGAAGGCTTGATTTGGCCATAATGGAAACCTAGGTTTCTCCAAAAACCTTAAAAACTACTAAAACACCTTAACCTTTGCAAAAAATATTAAAAAGATTTAAACTAAGTGACCAAGTGAAAGGACTTGACTTGATACAATATGTACCATATTGACACATCATGACATACTCCTAATACCACTAGACTAATTTTGAAAGCATTGGAATGTAGGAAAAGGACACTACCTTAAACAATGCTAAAAAGACCTTACAAAGATCATTTGAAGACTATAAAAGCGTGTACTAGTCTATGAACAAGTTTAAAAATCATGAAAAGAAAATTTTCAAACTATAAGGGTGATATTCTAATCTGCGAGGTCAAACTTGTCAATAGAAACACTAACCAAAATTCTTATTAAGGTAAGACCTAGAGAATGAGAGACCTTAGTTGGCATGACATTGTCTAAATCTCCAATATCAATAATGTAATTACTTAGCTTGTGGACTTTTATAAAAAGGGATATGTATAATGGATCTTGCTTACTAGAAGGATAAGTATACACAGCCATGGTAGTAGTTAAATGTTTCACATATGAATGTGTAGCTTGGTTCTATTCTAAGTTAGGTTTGTTCACATTACCTAGGCCTTCTTTAATGAAACTGTATAGCTAATTCAACTAATTTGGATTTGATATCAAATATTATTCCAAGAAATATAAATCTTAGATATATTAGCATGGTATAATATGTAAAATGAATGAATTTTTGAAGAAGACATGGCATCAAGGCTTACGGGTATTTAGGCAACACTATTTTTCAAATTTGCACATGTATTTTGAATTTATAGATTATGGATGTGAGATGAAGTGGACACCTTACCTTCTAGATATTTTGTCTTTTTTTGAGGTGGTAAGGGAGATCCTATATGAATTATTATAGGCATAGAATATGCTTTAGGAATTTATTTATCTTCAACTCTCTCACCTTATTTTGTATCGTGAGTCTCTTGTTTCTTTTTTGTATCATCTTTCATACCTTGAGATATAAAAAATACTATATAATATTGACCATTCATGTCCCCTAATACATATTTATAGTCATCATATTCATACTCATACTCTAAGAAAACATTTTTGGATTCACCATTACGTTATTCAATTTTTTACTCCTAAAATCCTGAGTCTTCTGTTTCAAGCTCATCCTCATCATAAATATAAACCTTGTTAGTTTCCAATATTTCATTTATCAATAGAAAAATTTTATTAAGGAGTTTTTAACCTTAAAATATTATTATTTAGTATGTAATTCATTCTTGGAACATCTTGATAATATCCCAACATTTGATTTTGAGGCAACTACTTCTTTAAGGCAACAATATCACTTACCAACTTTTGGATTAACTGCTTAGTGGACTAATGATTCAAATCTTGACCTATATATTTTGAATAATCCCTTATTAATTTTTATACCATGACCATATCATATTCAATATATTTAGCAAAATCTTGAGTTTCTTCTAAATTTGGCAGTATATTTTTGGTAATCAAAAACCTACTTCTAATAACTAAGCATTGATGAAGAAACATTTTGGTTATCTCATATAGGTTTGACATTTGAGGAATTTTATTCAATAACCTATTTGATTTATAAATAAATTATTTCATGTGTTTTTGAGCCTCTTTTCTCATTTGGGTCATTTTTACAATCAATGCATGCACATCCTTAGTTGGTTTGAAATGACCTTCGAACTTAGTCTTTATAATGTTTAAGTTGGGAATGGAACTCTGATCAACATGGTAAAACCAAATGATGGATCCATTTTGGAGGGTTTAAATAAATAATATTACATATACATCCTCATTATTCACTCCAAAAATCCCATATGAATTAAAACATGTATCAATGTGTTCATTCGGGTGTTACTTCCCATCACTAGAAAAATCCAAGAAATTCCTGCATGATCTGCATGGTAGTTAATATAACTGGCCAAGAGATAATGGACCAATAATTTTTTTCCATGATAAGACCATAGTTTAAAAAGTTTATCTTTGAGGTAAAATGGTTTTATAAAGAATAAGAACTTGAGTCACCAAAGTACCTCCTTTTTGTGGCTTCTAAGTCCTTAGGCTTGGGGGAAACCTTATTGATTTTATGGTCCTTAATTTCCTTTCAAGATTCAACTAAAAACCGAGTCATTCTTTCAAATGGAATAAATTATCATATATTCCTTTAGATTTAATCACTTTGGTAAAATGTCTTTCCACCATAATGGAAGAGTGACTCACTCTTATGGATATTTATGGTTTGCACGGGAAAGCACAAAAACATTCCCCATGGTGGGCACCAAATGATTGGTTGTAAAAATTTTCAAACAGTTAAACTCATGCATCATAGAAAATAATAAAATGATATAGATTCCCTCTTATACTAGTAGGTGAGGCTACCTTTATTATAAATCAATAAAAATTATAAAACTATCATATTTTAAACTATACACATTAAGTTCTTTGGGTTATTTACATGTATAAAGAAAGGAAATATAATTAGAGGGAGAAAACAAGCGAGTAAAGAAATAAATTAGCTTAGTCTAGGATGAAATAATATGAATATATTAATAAACATATATTTCACCTATCTAACACACTCATTAAATAAAATCAAAATTACTATCAACCAAGTGCACTTACCATAATGAAATAGTATAAATCAATAATGTGGACAAATGAACATAAGAACATCCATCTATAACTACACACAAGCCAAAGTTATGCAATTGTTTAGCTTTATTGATTTCAAAAAAACACATTCTTTTATTTCCTTATTATTTCCAAAATTTATATATCTTGAAAAAATATTACAAAATTGACAACCCTTAGAGACGCATGCAAGCCTTCTATTTATAGAAAATCCAATGCCCGAGATCTAGGAAATAAACTTTGAAAAATATAAACAATTACACATTTCAAGGTGTATGGTTTGAATTATTCAAAGTTCACATTAAAGTACAAAAACACTCAAGTCAAAATGAATTTTTTGAATTGTATAATAGGTTGCACCAAAATACACCCTAGAGCTACAAATCTAGGTGTCTACAAATCTACCTCTTCTTCTTCTTCATCATCATTTAGAAGAACTATTTTTACTTTATCTATTGATTTTTATACTTATAATTATAAAATTTATGTATATTATCTTTGAATTTATCATGATCTAGGCCCTTAGAATGCTGATATGCAACTTCAGCCTCAACATACAAATTTATCATTTGCTAAAAAATGTCTTGAAAATTCTTAAAATACTTAACAAGATTATTAAAATAATTTTGATATTGCATGAATTTCTTAATTGATTTGAATCTTAAATAAGAAGCTAAGTTAATTTCATATTTTATAAATTACTTAAATTATTCTTGTATGAATTCTATTAAAACTAGTTTTCCTTTGTATCCAAAGAATGTGCATGCAAGTTTTTCAATTACCTTTTTAATGCAAGGTTAATAGCCAAGGATTGTGACTCTTTGAATTTTCTCAAATATCCTTATATTAGTTAGATCCTAAATCTATTTTATCCAAGGAATTCAACTTTATCCCCTTATATTTATTTATTTTATACCCCTTCATTGACAAGGATATATTCATCAATCTTGGAAATAATTCCCAACTTGGGTAACCACTGCTTTAACTTCTTGAGCTCATTCTATAGATAACATATTTTTTGTAAGCATAATGGATCTCTTCATTCATTGATGTGTACACTATTAAAACTGATGCTATTGACTTATTTCCTTATTCAAGAATATTCTCTAACCACTACTTAGTAGATCCCCCATGTTTCCTATTATTTCAACCAATATTAGAGTCCTTCCATCTAGTGTATAATGCTTTAGTTGAGGCTGAACCAAAATGACTATTTTATGGACCACTAATGTAAGTTTTTCTACTTTTTCCTCCATATGTTATTTTTTTACCTTATCTTGATCAAATTTATCAATCAAATAACTAATAACTATATGAAAATCTTATTTTAGCCCCTCATGAGTAGCCTTATCAAGGTGCACTCTTGAAACTTGATAATCTTTAGCTGTGACTTCATTATTTATATTTTCTAGAGGAATAACTAATTCATTTTACCTCTCCCACTTTTTGATTTTGACTATAGGAGAAACTATGTTAAGTTTATTTGAAGCTCAGGGAGTTGGTGCAATGAGAGTATTGAAGTTAATCTCTAGGGGTGAAATTGTCTTCTTCCTAGTTTCAATTAATTCATTTAACCACTAGGGTAATTTAGTATCAGTATCTTATTACAAAAATAAAGATTATGCATGCATGTGAACTTCAAATAAGGAAGAAATGATCATGATAGCCTTATCTTAAATAGGTTCCATCTTAGTTTATATTTGTGGTGGGGGCATGATGTCTTCCTCCATTGCCTTTTTTATATTTATATCCTATTATAAGATGATAGGTGAAATATCCACCATTTTGGGGAAATTTTCACATGACTCTAGAAGAGATTCCACTTTCCCTAGGAGGGATTCAATTACTTATTTTGAAATAGAATGAGGAAGAACTTCCTATGCTTCAACAGAAAGAGGAATAGTTGCTATTGTTGGGGAAACAACCTTAAGGCCCAAGAAGGGAGGATATATGATCACACATTGTAAATTGTGTACTTGATTAATATTTTTGAGTGAACAACCTTCTTAGGAGTCTCATTTAATAAATTTTATATTCTAGGAGTACCTTTATCACTAGATGACTTCTTCATCTTGAAATTTATAGATATTTTTTTAGCTAAGGTGGAGGTTCATTTATTTCTATCTCCTTTTCAATATCCACCATATCAACTGTGGTACTAGAAAATGCTACAAGGTCTTTTCCCTTTTGTTTCACTGATTTAGGAGGTCATATATCTACATATCTTAAGGGTGGGGAAGTTTGGCATTTGATACATCCACCCCTTACTCTTAATCCATACAAAAGTCTTGTTGAATACTCTTTGGGTTTGATTCTCCAAGGATTTGATTATGGTTGTATAAAATCAACCCTAAAAAAAGGATTTGTGTTGGTATTTTACTTAAAATAAGAGGGGTCTCCAATTTAATCATCATCTTCAAAGTCTAGGTCTTTGGGAATGTAGGCTATGTTTAATTTGATCACTTGGTAAAGTAAGAATAATCATGAATCATGACTACTCTTTCATCATCACAATCCATTCAAAAATATTCATAGTAGGGAACATGTTTTTATGTAGTGCTTATAGTGATTTCTATCATTCCCCTTACATCAAAATAAGATCGACTATGAAATATCTAAAGAGTGAATGAGCCATATCTGATTTAATATATTTAGCTTTATGTAATGTGGCACAAGTATACCTACCTATAGTCATAGGGAATTGGGTCATAACAGACTTATTCTTGTTAAGCAAAAAAAAATGTGTTTCCATCAGTTTGTGCATTAACTCCTTAAGGGCCCATTTTTCATCAAAATAATTGGGAAGCATATAGGGAGTTGTCTCACACTTACAAATCTTGATATATGAAAAGGTGGGAAAATATATGAACCATCCACCCCATATTTCTATATCTGAGGTAGTAGTAATAGAAAAGTGCATATTTTAAGCTTCTTTCTCAAACATTTGAATGATATATTGAAGGAACACATCATTAACCTTGCATAAATGTTTGACACACTAATTTAGTGTCATTTATGGACAATATTAATAGATATAAGAGGTGGACATTTTATCAACAGTATCAAATACACTATATAAATTTTTGAGAGCAATTACATATACAAAATTTGACATCATATAGAATTTGAGTCATATTCACTTTATACAACTATTTGTAGATTGAATCACTGATCAAATTAGCCCATTTAATATATTTCATATTTGTATATATGACATGTAGGCATTAGAACATCCTTTCCTATTAATCCTTCAATGTAATATTTCTAACCACTATTTAGGAGAGTGATGATATGATTAATCTCCATTTTAACTCCTAGAATGTAATTATATTTGGGACTCTTATTACAAAATCCTTGGACTTTAAGAACTAGTGTTTATTTAAATACCTAGCACAATCAAGACTATTTTACTCATAGAACCATCATGATGTTTCTTTCATGTTTTTTATGAATTAATTATGATCTAGGATGTAAAGCATGTCTTAAATATGTTCAAGTCCAAAATGTAAGATGCATTCTCATCTGGGGCTCTTAAATTTCCTATTTTCCTTTTCATAATGGCTTGCCATGATTATCACTAACTCAAAGCACTACATAGAATATGGAAAGGCAATATCCTATGGTAACTTGCTATCATAAATGATTTACTTATATTAAAACTTGTGCATAATATTAAATATATTCTAAAAATTTGGCATATCAATATGCCCTAAATCTATATTAGGGACCCTATCCACATTGGAGTCTATATTTTATGGAGAATTAACCTTAAGATACTGATATTTCATTTCCCTAATTTTCTATTTTCCTCATTTTTTATTATGGGTTCAAAAAATTGACTAATTAATATGAAAATGAGGGTCTGAGGGTCATGGGAGCATAATAGGGTATAAATAGAAGTAGGAACATGGAGTGTGGAAGTAGGTGGGTGATGGGTAGGCATCAGGTTTGATGTGTTAGTATCAGGGGGATTTTAAGTATGCGCCAGATTTTGACATGACATAGTTATGTAACTACTATGTAGGTGCTAAGTTTTGGTGTGTTAAGAGTAGGAAAAGAGACATGCAATATGGAAACTCTAGAATCAGGGTTATAAGGTTGATGATTAGTTAGGGAACTCTAGTGTTAATAATGAAAGGATGCAAGGTAGGATGTGAACTATAGCATCAAGGTTCGAGGACTATAGTTCAAGGTCATAATTATAATGTTAAGGGTTTGAAGGTTGTTGGGTAGGGTCATGTTATCACTTAGATTTTGCATCTGTATTTGTGTGGTTACATGTTGTGTAGTATGTGTTGTAAACTATGGGAAATATAATGACATAATGGGATCACTTCCATGTTGTGGGCCCTTGATCAATTGAGATAAACCTATGAAAAAGGATGAATTCATTTCACTAAGCTCAATGCAATTGATATATTATCAGTTTAGGTTAAGATACTACTTCTTAATGATCTTTCTCTTAACTATGGTTTAACTTGTGAGGAAAAAAATTTTAGAAAAGAATTTATAAAACTAGAAATGGTGATTACACCAAATAATTATAGTGGGAATTAATTCTTACTTTGTTAAACAAAATAGAATAATAAATATACTAAACTATATTAGAGAACAAACTTATACAAATATGAAACCAAAGGTAATATTAGGCACTTATCATTTAAAGAACAAGATTCTTTATTTTAATCAAACAACTTTTCAAAAGGGTAAAATAATACCACAAATGAATTTTTATGACTGAAACAAGAATCAAAGCATTCACAAACTTAATGAATATCCATGCATATAGAAAGATAACATAGACAAGGAAGACAAAAGTTTAATTTATTATCATTCTCTAGGTTACAACATGTAGATCAATTATTCAAAATGCAAAATAATTTTTCCAATAGTAAAAAGATAAGATGGGATACACCATGGTACCCATATTTATACGAAAATATTCTCTTGAAAGAGAGGTAATTATCAAAACCCTACACTCAGTTAAAGGGCAAGAAAATATAGAAAACCTCATGTAGATGGTGTGATCTTTAGTTTGGAATGGTGTTCATAGTGAGTTATATAGTTGGAACAAGAAACATGAAACTATTGGGCACTTGGAGGCATGGAAAAATCCATTGAATCTTCATGAAAACATCCTCTTTGTCTTCATCTCAGCTATTGTTATCTTTTCCAAGGAATGAGGTACCTTTTTAAAAAGTTGAAAGATTTTAGGTATTTTAGGTTATAACTTACAAAACGTAACTTGTATTTTTTAGTTGAAACTTTTAAAACTTTTTAAGTCATTCAAGTTTGACAAAATGGAAATTGTAACTTATAATATAAGTTTTTGCAAGTTAAACAACTCAAACCTTGTCAAAAATAAAAGTACAATTTAAAAGTTTCACTTTTACAACTTTTGAGCCTGTTAAAGAGATACTTTAAAATTACAAATGGATATTTCTAAAAAAGATTTACCAAAATTATAGTTGTAATTTGTAACCTACAACTTTACAATGTTACTTATAATAAATAATTGTACAAAATGTCTTTTATTGAAAGAATTAATCTATAACCATAACCTCTAAATATTCCTTGTCCTTCTTTTCCTATATCTTATTAATATAATCATCAAATATTTTGAAGATATCTAGGAGATGATCTTCATTAGGACCAAGTGAATATAGGTTACTTATCTCACATTTTCCCATTATCTCTAAGAGTTTTCTAGATGCAACCCTGTATACTTAAATGTATTTCCCCATTTGATCTAGTTTATTGTGATACTTGATGAATCATTAGATGGAACTCAAGTTGAATGTTGTATCCCATGTTGACTCTCTCTCTCAACCACTCCTTTGAACTTGTCCTAAACCTCTTCAACTAAAAATATTTGATCTTGATAATCCATTACTTCACATGACAACCTACTGAACAAATCCTCAATGTCATAGATTGTATCTATGGCCTTATCACATGTAGCCTTGGCCTTATTAATACTCTCAGTGAGTATTCTTATTCTAAAATTGGCTGGCCTATCTAATTCCTCATGATTTGCATCAATTTTAAATATCTTCTTTATAATGAGGGTATCAATCTCAATCAGGTCAACAAATTACAATTTTGGGAAGCATAGGTTCAACTTTTCAATATCTTCCTCATGTTTGTTTATTAAATTTTTAAAGGATGCCTTGTCATATTTTAGAGTCTTGTAATAGTCCATTACTAGTTTAATATTCTATTTCCTTTCATGATAATGTCTTTATCCTAGTATTTTATCACCCTTACCATATTGCTAATCTTTATTACTACTTCAAGTGTTTCTTTATTAGGGAACTAAGTAAGAGATTGAGTTAGTTGGGATATCGACTCTATAAACTTCTTTAGGGAAGTTGTCAATTATTCAATTTTATTATTAAAATCATCTTTTTTGACCTTATCACTATCCATCTTCTCAAAAGGAGAGTGGATGCTAGACCAAACATCATGTTTCAATCCCTCTCATGTAGGATGTCCTAGATGCACTTTAGATATTTGGTAATCCCCCACCACTAGATCTTCTTTTTGTTTATCTAGTGAGGGAACTATAATTTATACATATTTCTCCCCTACTAAATCATATAAAACCCTGGATATGGTTCTAGGGCCTACCTTTGATATTTTTGATGAATCTAGAAGTCAAAGTCTAGTGTGATAGGGGATGCCATTGTTTCCTCTACTTGCCTACTAATTGTAGTAGCTATCTTAGAGTGGCATCTTGTGAACCTAGCACTATCAATTATGAATATGTAGCTGAAATTACTGTACTAGTGTCTATTGTGACAAGTGTTATATCTATCAATGATATGGATGTTTCATCTTCAACTAATGTTTTGGAAAAATCTTCCCCATCTATGGGTTGAATAGCCATTATTGTATTACTGATTTCCTCTACCTATACCTCCTTAGTGGGGGTTTGCATTATTATGTAAATGGAAGAAATGGGTGTAGTGTAAATAGATGTGCCTATCAGGGGTATGGGAGCTGAAAGTTGTTGAGTTCAAAATACCCCTATTTATAAAAAATGAGGACCCTTGTGATAAATTATGTAGATCTGTACCTTAAAATTGAAAATTCACTTGATCAAAGTATCATTAACATGTTTTCACATTATTTGTATTTGAAGATCATCCACAAATTGACTTGGTTAGATTATTTTTTCATGGCTCTATTTTGACCTTGTCTAAGTTTTCTAATGTTTAATCTTCATGTTTCAAGTTGTAGGTGTAATGGAACCCTCCTTTAATGAACTATGCCTAGATTTTATATTTTAATCCCAACTTGGGATTTTACAAGCCTTTGGTCTTTAGAAAGTCAAATTAAATCCATGTTTAAATATTCTTGAAACCCTCATTCAAGAAACCCTATCACAGGTTATTTTGGACCAAATTCAAAATTGGTGGGAATAATTCACATGGGAACACTTTAAAAATGCCATAGACTTAGTTCAATTTTTATACTAAGGCTTAATCATGTTTTTTAACATGACCAAACCTTAGTCTAAAAATTACATGCTTGGTCCCATTTATGTTCCAAGTCCCTTGTTCCATTTATCTTAACACATTCTAAAATTATCATTGTAGGGTCCTTTTATTATGTTCTTAAGCTTAGTCTGAATAATGAATCATCCTTTTATTATAACTTAGACTAAAATCTTAGTCCTATAGTCTCATTTATGTTTATTAGCATAAAAAAGACCTTAGTCCTAAGATTTTATCCTAAATTTCCATATATTGATGATTCCTAACTTAAACATCATGCTTATTTGCAGGTTTAATGACCTATGTTTACTTGGGTGAACATAATTAGATGGTGTGAGATGGGCTTGATAAGTCTAAGATTCTGATCTATGGGACCAATCTCGCTTGGCCCTATGGATTGAGATAGATGATCCACATTCACTTGGATGGCCAAGATCCACTAATGTGAGATTAATATTATGAATAAAAGGGTCCCTTTTTATTATATAGACTTAGCCTAAGACTTTACCTAAGGTTTGAATTGTATTTATCAAATACAATAAAACCTTAGGATAAAACCTTATGCTAAGACTTTTATTAAAAGGGTCCTATTGTTAAAAAACATAGCTTAGAGATTTTACCCTAAAAATTTGTAATATTTATTAATATGATAAAAACCTAGGTTAAAAAACATATGCTAAGTCATTTTATTTTTAGTCATGGGGTCCACCTTCCATTATTTTCAAGTTTAGCTTAAACATTCTAGCCTAAGGTTTATTTAATATTTTTTAACATGAAATAAAACCATAGTCTAAAGTATTTAACCTAAGTTATTTATGTGCCCCAACCCTTACTTAAACATTGTGCATCTTTTCAAGATCAATAATCTACATTTGCTTAGACAGATATGATCGAATGGAGCATATCCAATCAAAGTTTCAACAATGCCTCTAAGATGGCAAGGAAGTGACAATTTTCATGGTCATGGTCAAAGGACAACAAATAGTCAATGGTGATCTATCCCATGGATCATACTTGAATATCCTATATTCATTTGGATGATAATGATCAGATGGTGCAGGATGAGGGTAGAATTTTAAATAAAGGTTTTAGTTAACATGAGACTAACACATGTAGAGAATGCATTAACTAGAAAGAATGATAGAGTAGAGAGCCCAAAAGGCCTATGAGACTAAAAAATAGCATAACCTTAATACATAGTATAGATTAAAGCTCATTTAGCTTCCAAAGATCAATGGTCCATTTTGATTCATATTCATTAGATGTAATGGTGCATAATAAATGTTGAAAAGTAAAAGACCCTACAAGTAAACTAGAGATGGCTATGTGGTGAAAGCATGTGAGCTTTTAGAACTAATAAGTTTTAGAGATAAAAAGGCCTATGATACTACCAAGTAGCATAACCTCAAATCTAAATACACACATTGACTAATGACATTCAACTCAAGAGATCAAAATCAATAGCCAACATTGATCCATGTAAGGAGATCCGATGGTGTGAATTAAAAGTAGATTTTTCAAAAGGCAAAGATCAATTTTTTAACATTAATAAAAAAGTCTACCATGAAAATGCCACAATCATGGCACATAGACATAAAATGATAAATTTGAAGATCTTATGGGCTTAGAAAGGGCAAAGGTATAAATAAAAGGACTTAAATGAAATATAAGACATAAATCTCACTTAAGTACAAATAGTCATCACCATTAAAGCTTAGAAAAGACCTACATAAAATCCATATAATTTATAAAATCCCTAATTTGACCCTGTGTAGATAAAAAATCAAGCCTAAGAAAGCAAGTTGTCATTTAAGCAAGAACACTTTAAATCTAGAGCTAAAGAGGAGTCCATCAGTGAGAAATTTGATTTATCTCAGACCATGGTAGCTTGAAAAGGCACTTCAAGGGAAAATATAGAGATCTATTTGACTTTAGATGCTGAGGGGAGAGTCTTCAAGGAAATAGAATTTGATGCCACCACCCTAAACATGATAAACAACAACTGGTCCAAGTTATTCTATACCATCGAAGAGTAATCGATCATCACAAAGGAAATGGAGAAGAACCTATCTATGAAAAGGAGATATTATGTCATAGTGGCTATTCATATGAGAAGCCTACACTTTTTAAAGGCCAAGCCTAAGGTACTACATTGTATTAACATTCTATCTCCTATTTTTAATGATTACAAGATTGATAAAGCCATGTTAGTCAATGAGCACACTTGCAAAAGTATAACTTATGTCTTAGCCATAGATTTTGAGAATTATTATAAGATTCCTAAGCCCAAAATAAACATGACCACCATAAATAATTGGGCTAAGGAATATGACCTAAAAACCATCCTTAACCCATGACTATATTTTAGGAATCAAGTATTCTTAGACTTCAATGGTAACATCCCAATTAGCCAATTTAGGCCTTGGATCAGGATGATTATGACCTTGATGAAAAGGCTATGTGGAAATATAACCGCCACTTATATGGATTCAATATGGGTACGCTTGATATATTTTATGGTTTAAAATGAGCTCACCCTTCCCCTAAGTGAATTTATTAGTACATACTTATGTAGACAGATCTACACAATCAAGAAAAGGACTAGGGGATAATTTCACATGATGTCATACTTTCTAGATGGATTACTCATCACCACCAAAATCTCAAGCCTTAGAGAATGATTTCCTAAAGGGACATAAATAGTCTCCCAATTTTACTCCAAGTTGTATATTTTCAAATATAGGAACCATATTCAATTCATCTATGATTGTGTTTACCCAGCCTTAGTTAAGGTTGTTACAAGAATCCCAATGATTAGGGTCAACCCTTTGATCAAGAAATATGTTGAAGCCATAGGTGATATATGGCTATATCTTGACTACACCATGATCAAGATTGAAATAACACTATGTACCCCACTTAGGCTACTAGTTCATGTGCCTAATAAACTAGTTAAACAAGAGGTAGCATAGAAAATATATAATGGCATAGATTATATTTATAGGACTACGAGGAAATTAATGCTCCACACCTTCTCCATAACCATTGGTAGGACTATGTTTAAGCAATGGGACAATATTGAGATTGCCTCTAAACATAGGGTCTCTTTTAGATTATAGTATGATAAACTAAGTTAGTGGGATCCCTTAGGAAGAGTTATGGTTCACTTGAAGGAAAAGGGAATTGATATGACCTATGAGCACTAGCCTAGAAATTATGACCCAATATACACCAAAGATCCTTCATTTAATGTAATCTTACCAAGATTGAAGAAACAAAAAATCAAGTTAGAAGCTAGATTGCTAAGGGAACATAAGCCAAGTGATGACATATGGAAGCTAGGGCCAAGAAACTATCATTTTCTAGGAGTTTCATCTTTTACACCTCCTCAAAAATGACCACAAATAGAGAAAAGGAGACTTGAGGAGATTGCATCTTCCTTAATCTAGGTAATAGAACCAAAATCATAGATTGAAGGAATTGACATAATAGTACTAGACCCTGAGGAGACCAAGGATAATGCTCTAAAGATGATATCCAGTGCCTATGAATATGATGATAAAGAAGCTCAAACTAAAGAGATAGAGAAAGGAAAGGGGAAGGAATTAGATTTGTACATAGTCCTAGTAGGTAACCTAAAGAGAAAAGATGAGCTAGCTTTAGTTCTAGTAAGAGGCAAGAAGCCCAAGTTAAACTTCACTCATTATTTGAGTAAGGTAAATATTTGCAATGAAGACAACCCAATCTAGGGTCCAACCATTCCTGAATGGTTTTTATATGGAAAATTATATAAAGTTCCTACTATACACTATCCTTGGGTAATAACAAAGTCTATCAATATAATTGTGCATGATGAGCTCAAACCATGGATTGTCATTTGAAAAAGGATGATAGATCCTAGAGATCCAAGTGTAACATAAATTGAAACCCCTACTTATCAAGTGACATTGTCATTAGTTGGTGTTAGGTTTGACCCAACAATAGCTAGATTTCAAAGAGTCACTGAGAAGAAAGCCATGGTTGGGGGAAAAGAACTCACTTTTAAAAAAGTGGAAGAATTTTTTGGGTTGACTCTTGTTGAAGGGTAGAGACTAGGTGAAAACCCCATATTTGAGGAAAATGTGCTTGAATTGGCTTAAACACAATCATCTCAATTGCAAGCTACCATCAAGGGCTTGTAGTAGCAAAGGGAGAATGTACAACAATAAAAGGAAATTTTAGAGAGGCAAGCTATATTGTTAGTTACTAATGGCATGATTAAGATGTTTGAAGCATCTTTATATGATATGTTTGACTCCTTAATGTCAAAAATGTCTAGATAAAATGTATTGAGCCAATAGGATGTAACAATAAAATGCTTAGTCACCCAGTGGCATAATTTAAAGGATAAAATAAATGAATTGGTTAAAATCTTGGTATAGGATCAAATCCCTAGTTTTAAGACCATTAGCTTAACTCACTTGAACACAACCATGGAATTGATTGTAGACAAGATCAAGGGTTTGAGTATATGGTCCAAGGGATTAGAAAGACTCTTTGGAGATGACAAGGAGCTACTATATAAGATAAAACAACTCTTTGGGATCATGATTTGTAAACCAATAATGCTCAACTCCCTCATAATAGATGAAGAATTCAATCATAGGACCACCTTGGTCATGCAAGAAGTAACAAGCAAAAGCCAAAGAAAATCTAGAATAGACAATAACATGGTCATGGATATGATCCTAATAGTAGAAGAAAATATTTTTGAGTCAAGAAAAATTAAGGAGGCCTTAGGAAGAAATGATAGGGACTTTGAAGACATGGATGATCAGGAAGATGAGATTTTCATAGAACCTATTTTTAATTTGAAGCTAATTGATGAACAACATCAGAAAGTAATTTAGGTTCTCCAACAAAAATATGGGACTTCATCAGCACAAGGATCCCAAGGCAAAACTAGTTAAGGATATTAATTTTATATAAGCTTTATAATATTTTGAAAAATAGAATATTATTTTTATAAAGGCATGTGCAACTTGTAAGCACATTGCCTATAGGTCAGTCCACTTAGGAAAGTTTAATGTATTATTTAACTTTTGTAGAAAGGAAAAATGTCCCTACACTTGTAATTTTTTAATTGGATATGACTGAACAACATACTTCCTTGAATTATATAAAAAGAGTATTATAATTTGTAAAAGGGAAGGAGTTTTTGAGACAAAAACTTGTGTAAACTTGTGAGAAATTAATGCAAGTGATGAATTCTTCAAAGATTATCTATATTCATTTGTGTCATTTATTATTATGGTTGATATCTCACTTGTTTGTTCTTATTTCCATATTTGAATTGTTATTATGAATTATTAGTGTGCATATTTTAATTTTATAGTTGTTAAATTATGCTAATGCTAGGTTGATTGAAATTTCTTAGGTTCATTTCATTTCCTTTACTCTTCTTGGATTTGGGCTAATGTTGTTTGCTTGTAGGGTAAATATTTAAAGTCAACTTAGTTATTTTTTGAAATTTTCTCATTCCTTAGATGTTTTTATAATGTGTAGTAATATTTGATATGATGAAATTTAATATTATACATTGGTTAAGTGTATGCTTGGAAGACATTTTAACTTTATCATGATGTTTGGGATAAAGTTTAACAACATTTCTTTTCTGCCTTACCCTTCATTTTCCTCATTTTTTAACCAAATCACTATAGCTTAATTTAAATTTTAAATATCCATGTTAGATTAGTATTTATAATATATTTTATCACAATTCAATAATATTAGCTAAGATTGATTCATTCTTTGTAAAGATATAGGCCAAGGTGGCTCCCAACCACCAAACTATATAAATATTATGAAACAATCCACTTGCTTTGCCTCTATTTAACCACTGGATAATAGGATTATCATAAAATGTAATTCATGAATTTAATTATCTAAATTATATAATTATACGTTTTATTTAAACACTCTAATCACCTGTGATACAAATTTAGGCATCGACAGGTGGATCTTTACTCATGTTAGAAAGAGGGCCAAATCTTTGTAGATTTTTAATATCTTTGTTAGTTTTTGTGAATTATATTTAAATATCACTCTAATATTTGCATATTTGTGTTTATTTTATCATAATATGTAAATTTTGGTTATTTTCATGGTTTCAGATTGGTCTTTATGCTTATTTAAACAAATATTGATATTCTTTGAAGACATATGTTAAATTATGGTAATGATAGCTTTAGATTTGTGAACCCAATAGGTTTGATGTTAGTGATGGAAATTTTGATTAAATATTGATATAAAATTTGTAAATTTGAGTTTATTTGAATTCAAATGTGTAAAAATTAGTAAATCTTATGTACTGAGACACATCTTTGAGCTAGCCTAGTTAAAGATTACTATACTTTATATGAATATTTACAAAATTTGATTAATGTGCATTTATAATAATTGTTATCTATAAAGATAGGTTTGATGCATCATATTTCAAACAAGATTCAAATTTATTAGATTGGAATTACCAAGAATCAAAACAAGGTCATGTTTAGAGACTAGGGAACTTATGCTTGAATTAGAAGTCCATAAGAGAGCTAGCTAAGATAAAAGTAAGCATATGAATTCAAAGTCTTTAACAACTTCACTAATTTAGAGTGCTCCTATGTTCTATCCATATCAATGTATGGCTTGGCTAGGTGGTTCTTTGATCAATGTGTCAAGTGTGGTACATGACCTTCCTCACAATCTTGAGAAATATTTGCCAACATTTAGTCTTAGTGGCATTATAATGATTGAGGAACATATTAAATCATTCAAATCTAATTTAAGATTTTTAAATGTCACTCATGAAGATGTATCATGTGGACCATTTTATTTTAGTTTTAAATATGCTATATATGAATGGTTTTTAAACCTCCCTAAAAATTACATTATAAGTTGGGTTGATTTTAATAATGTCTTCATTGACCAGTTTGGTTAAATTATTAATCCTTGTATCCTGTACCATCAAATCACCACAATGAAAAAGGATACAATTGAGCCTATAATAAAATTAATTTCTAGGTTATATAAAATGTTTAATAGAATCATATCTCCCTATAGACTTGATGAGACTTTAGCTTTGGAAATCTATAAGGATACCTTAGATC
This sequence comes from Torreya grandis, assembly GCA_037957365.1. Taxonomy (NCBI): domain Eukaryota; kingdom Viridiplantae; phylum Streptophyta; class Pinopsida; order Cupressales; family Taxaceae; genus Torreya; species Torreya grandis. The sequence continues at coordinate 1,674,053 of JARHVA010001162.1, forward strand.
CTATGAATTTTGTATTAATAAAAATAATTGTTGGGCCTATGAACACATTAGATTTAGCCTATGCTAAGGATATAATTATTAATGAATAGATAAAATCCCAAGGATAATTGGCATAATTCATTCCTAATGCCAACCCCCATTTACATATTTTGAATGTTATTCCCAATGCCAACCAAAATGTGCCTACCCTGAACCAACTGCTAGTCATGAACCAACTACCTCTGAGACATTATAATCCTACTCAATACTTGGTATTCCTAAATGATGTTTCCCATGGATCTCATCTACATGATTAAAAATCTTTAATGCCTATAGCCAATGTCAATACTCAAGTTCATAATTTTGAGTCCCCAAAGAATGAGAGTGACTCTATCCTCAAGATGGTTCAAAAGCTTAGCACTGACTTCTTTTAGTTGTAAAAGTAATTAATACTAGAGATAACTATGGTAGGAAATAATCTTTTAAAAGTTTTAATAGGCCCACTAATAGATTTTAGATTGATATCTACCAAAACAACAAGAATAATAAACCATCTACAAGCGAAAATGTGCCTAATATAAATCCTATTGATGTTGATTTACCTAACTATTGTAGAGTTCATTTTACTTCTAAACATGGGTAAATAGATTTTGTTGAAATTATTAATGCATTTTAAGCCTTATAAGAAGAATAAGATACTTTTGAAGTTATCCCTAGTAATGATTGTGATGTAAGAACATCTGAATCCTCTAGGTCATCCAAGTTTACTGATATAACTCTCATGGTGGAGGCATTTGAGTTCCCTTTTCAAGAGGAAAATGAGGCTAAGGATATTCTTGAAGATATTAATACTTTTTAATAGTTCCTAGCGAGAATTATCCTCTAATAAATAGGGAGTAGAAGCAACCATTGATCACTTCAACTCCTCCAAATAACTTTGAGACTCCTCTTGATACTACCTCAAACAATAATCTAGAGCCTCATAAGGGAAATAATTCTAAACCTATTGTTGATACATCTAATTATACCAATAAGATTGGGTATAACATAGTACAAGACATGAATAAGATCAAGGCTAACATTACCTTGCATGAGTTGACACAAATTACTAAACAGAGAGATCTATTATTCGAATCTTTATCCAAAAATCAATAAGTCTCAAATGTCTATAAATGATAATGTTGAAATACACAAAAGTATGGTATATTTTCCCCTTTCCTACTTAAAAGTAGGATCTTTAGTAAAAATATGCATAATTGTTTATTATATTCTGGTGTATCTACAAATATAATGCCTAAGGGTATTTGTGAACAATTAAGTTTGACCCCTATTAAATTTGATAGAGTTGTAACTCAATTAGACAAATAAAGAGTCAAAGTGATTGGTGAATTAGTAAATTTTCACATTTATATTACCTCAGAGCTAAGGATCTAAGAGTTCATTGATGTCTAAGTGGTGGACATCCCTGATGCTTATGGGATGATATTGAGTAGAGATTAGACTAGAAGCTTGAATGGTTATATGCCAATAGATTATTTGCACATATGGTTTCCTTGAAAGGGAGTCCAAAAATATATTGGGATAGAAAGGGATCCTAAAATGAAACATATTATCATTGAATACAATGAAATTTATGAAAAGGTTAACAAGGTTAACTCAGATCTTGGTATTTACACTCTTGATACCACAAAGGTATGAAACTCTAAAACTTCTCATACTTTACCTAGATTATGGAAACTTTATTTTGATGGTGATAGATGAAAATAAGGTTTGGGATTAGGAGTAGTGTTAATAAATCCCATTGGGAAATAATATAATTCCTCTTACAAAATTTAGTTCCCATGCACCAATAATTTGGCTAAGTATGAAGCACTAATTCTTGGATTACAATTTGCAATCAAGCATAAGGCCAAAAAACTATTAGTTTTTTGTGATTCTAAACTAGTAGTCAATTAGGAAAGATTAAATATCAATTCAAATTATCATATATAAAGAAATATAAATTTAGAGTATGGGACTTAATCAAATGTTTTGATGCTTTTAAAATTATGTCAATCCCTAAGAAAGAAAACCACACTATTGATGAACAAACTTTAGCTATAGCCAACCTTATGCCCAACCAAATTTAAAAGTTTAAAAACCTTGAAATTGAGTTAATCCCATGTTCCTCAGTACCTGATAATGTCAATCACTTCAAGGTATTCAATGATGATCAATAGATCATGGATTTCTTGACTAGTTTAGGAGTATTGGCTGGACACATTATTAATGAATCTAGTTTCCTTGATGGAAAATCCATTGAAATCAAACTTAAATATAAAGTCATTAAATTTAATGATAATAAGATCCCAAAAAGCATAACATCCTTGGAGAGGCTCTTTAATTTTGATAAACTAGTTGAAGCTACCAAGACTCCCAAAGTAAGTGGGAAGGATTACAATGCAATTGATCTTGGCTTTTAAGGTCAACCTTAGATGGTTAATATTGGTACAAAATGTACAAGTCTATAAAATAAAAGAGCTAAAGAAAGTTTGACCAAATATAAAGATATCATAACATGGTCCTATGATGACCTAAATATCTTTGATCTAAAGTTCATAACTCACACCATACTTTTAAATGAAAATTGTAAACATTTCAGATAAAAGTAGAGGCCTATCAACCCAGTCTTAGAACCACTAATATATAGAGAGGTCAAGAAGCTCTTTGATGCCAAGATTGTATTTCCCATTAGGCATTCCACATGGGTTGCTAATTTAGTCCCAGTCAGAAAGAATGGTGAAATCAGATTATGCATTGAATTTGGAAATCTAAATAGAGTATTTGAGAAAGATAATTACACCATACCTTATCTTTAACAAGTAATCCATAGTGTTTATAGTTCTACCATGATGTCCTTTCTTGATGGTTTTTAAGGGTACAACCAAGTGCTGGTGAATCAAGAAGATAGGATAAAAACTATTTTTACTACCAAGTGGGGTATGTTTGTCTATAAAAGAATGCCATTTGGATTTATCAATGTAGGTGCAACCTTCCAAATGGCTATGGATCTTGATTTCCAAGGTCTTTTAGGTAAGTGCATTATTATATACATGGATGATCTAACTATATTTTATAAGAATAGGGAGGATCATATTATACACCTATAATAGGTATTTGAAAGATGCAGGAGGTATGGGATTTATCTCAACCCAAAGAAAAGCATTTTATATGTTACTAAAGGAAAATTATTAAGACATATTATCAATAAGGAGGGAGTATTTATAGAACCTAAAAAATTAAATGTGTTTTATTATTTTTGGGAATTAGGTATTTAATTCATAAGCAAATAAAAGGGTCTAAGTAAATTAAACCAATAATTAATTTTCCTTAATTAGCCTATTTATTTATGCAAAAATATATATAATTTATCTTTTATAAATATAACAAGAAGTGTAGATAAATCAAACTTATCTTAATCTAGGTTGAAACAGATGATTTAGGATCTAGAAATTGCTATGTAGGGATGGAAAATTATCACAAACAAAACCTAAAATCTATTTCTAGATTGGATATGAGTGCCAAACTTAGGACACCCTATTACTTGGTGATGTAGTCCAATTTTTAGAGATGTTGTCCACTTCAAGTACTATTGTCCAATTATGGTATTGTTGCACTAGTGACCTAAATTTTTTGGGTTTTGTTTGGCAAGTCTATAACACCCTGACAGTGAAATATAGAAGCCTAATTATATGTGGAGCTTATTATGTGTCTAATTTAATTTTCAAAAACCTTAGGAGCTCTTGGTACTTGAACTTGAAAAGCAAATTTGGGAAAGAGAGAAGGGGTTAGTGTGTAAATGATACACTAGATGCACTTCACACCCCATGTGTGGGCATGCTACCTACATATCAATACTCAAAATAAGGATCAAGGTAATGTAGTTCTCTCATTTGAAGTGCTTGGTAAAATTGTGTGATGTATACAAACTATAATTTAAAACTAGAATGTAATTTAGATGACTAAGGACTAGTATGAGTGCTTGAATAGGATTGAATTAGTCTTGGAAGGTTATATGTAGAGAATAAGGAAGAGTGCTTGAGTGTACGTACTTGTATTCTTGATCTTTTACTATGAATGAGTGACAAACCTTATAAATGTACATTGAATGGCATTTTATATGGAAATTAATGATCCTAGGTTAGATGAACTTATATTAGGCCTATAGGGGAAAAGATAAGGAATTAAGAAAACTTGACCATTAGAGGTGAAAATGAATTTGGACAATAGCACTAGAAATAGGACACCCCTAAATTCTAGTGCTCCTATCCAAATTGGGCACTATTATCTTAAGAGTATGAGCCCTAGGGGATGGATCTAGGTTTTGGAGGGCTGCCTAGTTCCTAAAAATCTAATTCTAGGAAGCTATAGGTGACTGAGAATTAGTAAAAGTCTAACCAAAAAGGGTTAAGAGAGAAAGAAAGGGGACCTATAGGTTGGGTGATATTAGCCATGCCTAAGTCATCCAATTTTTCATTTTATATGATTACATTTACCCCCTTTATTATAATGATGAAACAAAGTGAAATACTAAGATAAAGGAAAAATAGAAAGCATACCTGAACTTACCTATGAGGGAAAAGCTCATGAAGGTATGTGATGCTAGATGTGAGTAGAGAGAGCATGTTGTGATGTGTAAATCTAAAAATAAAAACATAAATTAGATTAATTCTTAATAGATACACTATATCTAAAATAATAAATTAAAAAATTTGAGTAAAGGAAGAGAGAGGAATGAATATACCTAATCCGGTATGTTAACTAATACAAAACGTATTATGATGCTGGATTGTGCTAAGGATGTGCTAAATCAAGAGTAATATCATGAATGGAATTGAGTGCCCAATTCCCTAGAATATCAATCAAGAATTAAAAGGCTATCCCTTTGGTTCCATCATCACCAACTAAGTGAACTTAATGAATCATGCATGTGTTAATTGATGTCTGGACTATATGTCTAATCCCTCTAAATAGGTGGCTTAGGAATATAAAGGCTAGCCCTTTGCTCTATCATTTTCCCATGAAGCGAATCTATGAAGTGATATAAGTATATAATATATGTTATATGGGGTGGCTCATGGAACCCATAAATGTGTTGGAAATCTAACACTATGGCATGGATAGCTGAATGTGTGCTAAAAACATGGCCAGTCTTGGCCATTTTGAAAGATGGAGATTAGGTTTTTATGAAAAACACTCCAAAAGTAATGTACTAAGCTTATATGAAAGCCAAATTAGGAACTTGGGTACTCTGAAAGCTAAAATTATATGAAATTTTAACTCAAATGTGATTCTAACCACCTATAGATAAAGGCATGCAACTACTAAGAATGCTTAGAATAAATTGAACTCAGAAACAAATGAAGATCAATGTGCCATGCACATTTCCCCTAATCACTAATGTCTAGAACATGGATTCTGATTTGGAAGTTATTCCCACTACCCAATCTAAATTTAAAGTGAGAACCATCATGCCATGCATGATAACCCCCTTATATATGAGAAAACTGTGCTAAAACTAATAAATCTGAAGGATTGAAAGTGCAAAAACTATCCTTAAACTATTTTTTTTCTTGTTTTTAAAAACCTTGATGATTTTTTACTTGGATAGGATTCATAAACTATGGAATACCCCTATTTTTGTCACTATTGTCTAATTTTTGGAACTAATTTCTATTTCTGGCACTACTATCCATTTCTAGCATGACTATCTGATGTGAAAATTGACTACTGATATGAGAATATTCCTATTTTTCTACTCTAAATTGATTGGTTTTACCTCTATATTATATGATAACTATTTTGAATGATGTTGTTTATATTTTTATGAAGTTTTATCTCTATGATAAATCCCCTATTGGATTCCCGTTCTTTTGAGGGTAGGAATGATGAACCTGCAACAACTACCCTCAGAAGAATAGAGTCCTGCAAGTGTGTTAATTCTAAAAATATATATGACATAGCATTTGATTTTTGAAAAATGTTTCAAGATATATCAATGTTTGTAAAATATATTGTGATATTAATAGGGGTCCACCTAGATAGATATAATAATGTGAAAGCGTGTGCATGATACTGAACTAGACTAGTAATGTTAGATATTAGTTATTAGTTGTTAGTTGCTAGTTTTGAGGCATAGAGCATGATGTCCATCATGGCATCCAATAAAGTAAGGTAAATACATGATATGGATCATGGCATGGCACACATTTAATAATAAACAAGAAAATAAGTAACAAGCAAGAAACAAGAAGCATACTAGATGGGCCAAGGGGTCATGCAAATAAGGGACATGGGCACATGTCACTCAAAATGGAAATAAGCATAGAAGGCATGTTCAAATGCCTCATACACATACAAGGGAAATAATCAAAGTTGGCACATAGGCCACATGCACACAGAGGAGTATAAATAAAGGACATTATCAAATTAATTAAGGCACATACAAAAAAGGAAGTAAAGGACATTGGCAAATGTCCTAAGGCACAAGTAAGGGACAAGCTAGAATTGAAAATTTAATCTCATAAGCTACACTAAGAAAGAAAACAAAGCATGTAAGAACTAGAAGATACAAACACATCTAACTAGTTAAATCAATTGTGAAAGTATGCAAAACATGTCTAGTACAAGATTAGGTATATGCTAAGAAATACATAAGTACTAGATATTAGTGAGATGTCGATATAATATTCTATGTAAGCTATAAAGTAATGTATGTTAGAATGATGACTCAGAGTGTGTGGTATATAAATGACATAACCTAGATGATGTATTCATGTAAAAGATGCCCCTAATGGGTGTGTATAACAATGTATGTCTCAAATGTAGAAGTAGGAATGCCCCCTCTATGGGTAGAATGAAGCAATCAAGTAACATGATGTCACTACACACACTTAAAGAAGATAAAGTGAAGCATGGTAATGTATAAAATTGACATATAATAGCATGAAATAAAAAATGTAAGTCCTAGCATGATAGTAGTGATGAAAAGCATGGATGATGCATATAATTGAAATGCTTTTGGTATTTTTGACATATTTGAATTTTTTATATTTTGGAAGTTTATAATTTTTTGTATTTTTGAAAATATTTGAACTATGTACAAGCAAGTAGAAGAGTTTATATGTAAAATCAATGCTAGAAATAAATTATGTACAAACATATACATCATAATATAAAGGATTAAGTTGGTGGTGGGAAGGGATCCAAAGATGGAACCTGTTAGGGGTGAAAATGGAGGAAATTATTTTGGCCATCATCAAATACGTCAAAATCATCATCATAAGTATCATCATATGATAAAAATGTTATGTTCTTGATGTCATCATGTTGAATGCAAACTAAGAGTTACTCTAGCTGGTAGAAAAGATGATTATACTCTTAGATGTTTCGCCTCACTAGTAAGTGACTTTAGTGGAAGTTGTGGAGATGGTGATATTGGTGGGGATATAATCTAAATAATACCTTGATATTTTAGTTTATTCAATCTCTATTATAAGGCTATTCATGAGTTTGTATCATGGCCTATAATCCTATGAAAGGTACATAATGGGTGACCATCTTGATGTGCCAATCTACTAATAAATCTATGTCATAATATATGTAATTTGATCAATCCTTGATCAAGTAATATTTTTAACATAAACTAAGGTTGATTTTGTGTTCTACCTACCTAAGTTTGAATAACTAGATTTATAGCCATAGAGGTAACCATGTGAACTATATGTACCAAGTGAGCTGATTATGGTCATGAATGTGGAGGATGTCCTAAGAGTGTGGTGAGAGATTCTAAAATCACTATAAGATGTGGTATGAGAGCTCTAGAGTTATCTCAATAATCTCTTGGGCCAACTGGTGTAAATACCAATCCACAAAAATAATAATCTATAAGTGTGGGTGTTGTATCATCATCTAAAGAAGCTTGTGAATCTATATCAGCATCATGTACATATGGTAACTCTAAATTTACCACAAGGGGTAAATATGATATAAGAGTGTGATCAACTATAGTGGTAGAAGAAATTAATAATTCTAAAATATCTATAATTGGTGGATTAATTATGGAATTAACTAGAGATATTGGTGTGAATATCAGTGATGGAGGATGTGTAATAGGTGTCATAATTGTGATCGATAAAGTAACTAGGATGGATGGAGCTATTATGACTAAAGAAAGAATTGGTGCTCGCAGTACAACTATGAGTGGAGTAAGGTGGGAAGTGCTAGTCTCACCAACCTCATATGTATGTATCTAATCTAGGGAAATGCTATGAAGTGGTAGCTATACTATGAGATATAATGTCCCATCAGATGAAATAGTCAAAGATGACTCTATAAGTTGATAATATCTAAATGGATGGTTATCTATCAATATGTGTATAAATATCCCTCATGGAGAAACTTAATACATCAATGGAGAGTAAAAGGAATAACACCCATGGTATGTATCCAAAGTCATTTAATTAAAATATTATAGTGGAGAGGACTTGGCATGACCTAGAACTATGTGGAGAGGGATTTTGGTCCCACATGATATCCAAAGTAATAGTACCCAAAGTCTATCATGGTATGTCATCAAACCCTCAAATGTTATTATATGTTTTTGCATTGATTCCAAATCTATACCCATGGCTTGTGAGAATGTGATATTACATAAATTGATTTTAGAACCACTATCAATGAGAACTCTCTTGATTGCATTGGTTTTGACTTTTACTTATATGAATAGTGGGAAATTTTGATTAATAACCATTTGATAAGGCATGTCCTCACTATCAAAATAAATTGCATCTTCTATATTTTTTAGAGTATTGACCACTAATGCAAAATAAGAAGGTTATAAATCAAGAGGCATAGAAGTTTGAGTGAGTGCCTAATAAAGAATGTCTTTAAATACATTATTTTTTTAAAGTAGTTATAACATGGAAATTTTAGCTAGAGTGTTTCTCAATTGATCAACAATGTCATATGCCTTATAAAAATTTGCTTATGCTGGTTGGTTGAGCTTGGGATGGGTTAGAATAGCTAGGTGATGGGGTTCTTGGGTAGGTGGGGAAGGCATAACTACATGACAAGTAATAGCTCTAACTATACTATCTACTATCCAGATAGGAGTTATAGTTATTGTGGGAATAGAGCAAAGATAATCAATGGGTCGAGGAGGTGGAGGAATAAAAGGTGTCAATTGGGCTCTCTAGCAATGGGTAGTGACTTGGGGAAGAGTAATATGGACCATACAACATGACTTGGTACATGGGAGAGGCTCTAAGGGAGGTGATGCAAGAGATGGATTAATATTTTTAAGAACAAATTGCTTAACATCATCTCATATAATGAAAAATAAGCATGAAATGCAAAGAATGAAACTTTTTACTAACATATGATAGACTTCATCATTCATATAAATTATAGGGTTCATTATGGTTTCTTTGTTATTTTTAAGAAATGTAAGAAGAATTTAGAAATAGTTGAGCATCATTTTTGCAATCTAGTTAAAATGTAAGGTGATACCTTAAAAGCAAGTAGGTGTTAGTTAATTCAAGTAGGGATTTTTCAAAAATATTATTTGTAAAATACTATGAACTTTTGAATTTGAAGTTGATTTTTGTGAGTAAAATATGCAACTAAATTTTTAGAGAATGATGCAAAAAGTACTAAAAACAACTGAGAATGTATTTGATGTAACTAGGGTTTTGAATGTTTTTTTTTTCAAAATTAGTGTAGTAATTTGAAAAATTTATAGTTTTAATTTTTAAAAAATGAGGTATTATATGAAAATATTTCTAAAATAAGTAATATATATTTCCTAGTGGTTTGAAAGTAGTTTTATGAAAATAGGACCTAGTATGTGCAAACTAGGGTTTTGGGTGAATTTATTGAAAATAATTCAATTAATTTGTAGTTTTTTATTTTTAATTTTATAAAAATCAAGAAAATATTTCAAAAAATCTAAAATAATTAGCCCTAGGGTTTTTTTTTGTGTGGAATTTCAAAGTAAGTTGGGTTCACCAAATGTTTTATTCTTTTTGGGAATTAGGTATTTAATTCCTAAGTAAATAAAAGGGTTTAAGTAAATGTAAAATATTAATTAATGTGCCTTAATTATCCTACTAATTTATTCAAATAGATATATGTTTTATCTTTTTTTTAAATAACAAGTGTAGAGAAATCAAACTTAGCTTAATCTGGGTTGAAACAGATGATTTAGGATCTAGAAATTGTTATGCAGGGATGGAAAATTATCACAAAAAGAACCCAAAAACATATTTATCTAAACTTATAAAACCCTAATAATTGTAACTATAGTCCAATTTCTAAGGGAACTCATTAAGGAAAGCAGAATGAAGATGGAGGAGGTAACCTCTAGCATATGTGCAGCTGCTGTAAATATTGGAAAATGAGAAAATGAGGAAATCAAATCTTTGGAGGGGCCTAGCAAGAGACCAAGATAGAGCTCAAGAAAGAAATTAATGCAAGAGGGTCTATTGTCTACTTCTGATGCTATTGTCTAATTCTAGTAATGTTGTCCTGGTGACTTGAGTTTCCCTTTTATGGGTTTTGATTTTCTTTGGTAGGTCTTTAACACCCTATGGTTATATCCTTCTCCCAAATGAAATATCAAAGCCTAATTATTGTCTAATGTAGAGTCCTTATTGTGTAGGTCTTTCTAATTTAATATTAGAATTGTGTTTCTAACCCTTATGAGGTCTTGGTACTTGAACTTGAATAGTAAATTTGGGAAAGAGAGAAGGGGTTAGTGTGTAAAGGATACACTAGACACACTTCACAACCTATGTGTGGGTACACTACCTACATACCAATACTCTGAAGAGGGTTTAAGATAATGTAGTTATCCCATTTTAAGTGTTTGGTGGAATTATATGATGTATACAAACTATAATGCAAAAATGGAATGTACTTTAGATGACTAGTGACTGGTATGAGTTCTTGAATAGGCTTGAATTTGTCTTAGAAGGTTGTATGTAGAGAATAGGGAAGAGTGCTTGAGTGTACTTGATTTTATTCTTTATATTTTATTGTGAATGAGTGAAAAACCCTATAAATGGACATTTAATGGAATTTGATATGGAAACTAATGATCCTAGGTTAGATGAACTTGTATTTGGCTAACAGGGGAAAAGATAAGGAATAAAGAAAACCTAACCATTAGAGGTAAAAATGAACTTGGACAATAGCATCAAAAATAAGACACCCCTAAATTCTAGCACTCCTATCCAAATTGGGTACTTTTTTCCTAGGAGGATAAGCCTTATGGGGATGGATTTGGGTTTGGGAGGGTTGCTTGGATCCTAAAAAGCTAAGTTTGGAAAACTATGGGTGACTAGAAATCAGTAAAAGTCTAACTGAGAAGGTTTGAGTGAGAAAGAAAGAGGACCTATAGGTTGGTTGTTATTATCCATGCCTAAGTCATCCAATTTCACATTTTATATGATTTAAAAATGTAATATCTAATAAAGAGCCTCCTAATAGTAGGAAATAACTGAAGTCAATCTTTGGCAAAATTAATTTTGTAAGAAAGTTTATTTCTAGCTTTGTAGAAATTTTCAAGCCATTAAATGATATGCTGAATAAAACGTCAAAATCACTTAGAACTAAGAAAACAAGAAATATTTAAAATACATCAAGGAGATAGTTGGACAAGCTCCAGTACTAATAAGTCTAGACTTTTCTAAATATTTTTACCTTTATTCCTTTGCTTCTGATCATACTATTGTTACATTTTAAATTAGAAAATTGAAGGATGTGATCATCTAATTTATTTCATGAGAATGAAATTTAATAATTTTGAGTTAAATTATTCTTTAATTGACAAGAAAGAATGTACATTAGTTAAGGTAGTGAATAAATTTAGGCACTACATTATTTAGAATAAGATGTATGCAATCTTACCAGACCTTTCCACTAAGCTTATGCTAAGTCAGAATAAGATAGAAGATAGGAGAGATAAGTGGATGTATGTACTTCAAGAATATGATATTGAAATGAAGACTATAAAATTGGTAAGGTGTGAAGGTCTAATTCAATTTATTTCCAATACTAACCCTAGGCTAAGTGTCATGTAGGTTAAATAATAAAGTTTCTATTATAATGATTGGTATGATCTTATTATCCATCAACTGATCAGTGAAACTTGTCCTATAGGTTTAATGAGGGAGTAGAGAAGAACCCTAAGAATCAAGGTAGACCAATACATTATTAAGTATGGATTGATGTACAAAAAGCTTCAAAGGCAGCTACTTGAGGTGTGTATCGAAAGAAGAAGCATCTAAAATCATTAGCACCTTTCATGAGAAACTAGAAATTTGACACCCATCTGGAAGGAAAACAACTCATAAGATCCTTTGAAATGGTTACTATTAGCCAAAAATATTTAACGATTCCCATAAACATGTAAGGCAGTGCCATTCATGTCAAATCTTCAATATAAAATCACCTAAGGTAACCATGCCACTATATCTAGTTATGGTAGATAAACCTTTTGCTTAATGGGGATTAGATTTCATGGGGGTAATCAACCCCAATTCATTAGAAGGTCACAAATACATTCTAAATAATACTAAATACTACATAAGATAGACTGAATCAATGGTGACCAAGCAATGCAAAACCAAAGAAGTGATCAATTTTTTATAAGAAAACATATGCACCAGGTTTAGGACACATGTATCCCTAATATGTGCTAATGGGTCTTCTTTCATATCCATTGAAATGACTGAATGGGCATAAGATAATAACATCATTCTCAAGTTCTCATACAACTATTATCCTCAAGGCAATGGAGTATCTGAATTGACTAATAATAAATTGATGAAGGAAATAAAGAATTTTATAGTACATAAGCCTAGGACATGGCATAAACTACTTAAGTATGATCTTTAGTTAGATAGAATTAGAATCAAGAAGGATCTCAAGGAATCTCCATTCTTGCTAGTGTATATCCAAGAGGTCATCTTTCCCATCACCCTCAAGTTACCAATATACAAGTTCATGTAGGAATACATGGAGGAGGATCAAGAATTGGTAAGATCAAGGTTTCTTGACATTATTCAGATGGAAGATGCATGAGAAGTGGATTTTTCTAATTTTAGTAGGTACCAAACCACATTAAAGAGGTGGTTTGATAATAGATCAAAGATAAATATTTTCAAGTAAGGAGACTTAGTTCTTCTTCAGGACAAGGCATCTAAGCCCAAAGGAAAACATGGAAAATTCACACCTTTGTGCACAGATCCCTATTAGATTACTGAGATACTTGGAGATAACACCTTCAACCTGAAAGACTTACAAGGAGTAGAGTTCACATTGCCCACTAATGGGAAATACCTCAAGCACTACTTCTTTACTGTCCCACCTAGGGTCTTCATGGAATGACTTTAATGATGTTTACAGTTAGCATAGGTAGGCTAGATTAATTCTTTTATATTTTTTTCTTCCTATCCCTTGTTTGTACATAAGTTTTTATATATTTTTTCCTTTTCCTTTGCTTTCTAATTTTTGTTTGTGTTTTTTACTTTCTCTACTTTGTTCCTTACTTGTAATAAGTCCTTTTGGACAACCCTTAGCTCAAAGTTCATATAATTAATCAAGAACTCCATAGTTAAAAAATGTGGGTATGAGTCTTAAACATATGTTGACTATGGGTTTGAAATATGAGATTAATGTTATCGTTTAGAGAAACTTGTAAGGACTAATGGATAGTTTGGTTATTTCATAAGGTTTTAAACCATGTTTTCATCTAAGGTTGGTTTTAAGAAGGATTACACATATGGGATGAAATATTGAATTATTAAGACACAGTCATGCTTGAACTTAACAAACATCCTTGCTTGGGACAAAGGTTGAAACCATAGGTGATTTTCTAAAGATTAAACATTTGACCAAATCCCTAAACCTAGTTAGCTTAATTCCCAACCTTTGATAGAAATCCAAAATGATCTAAAAAATACAAAAATAAGAGCTTATTACAAAATCAAAAGCTTTCCAAGGAAAGGTGATTCTAGTAATCTACACCAGGGCTATGGACACCTAAATGGTAGTGGAACAAGACCTTGAGTGGAGCCAAATACATCTTTGTTAAGGCTATGAATGCATGACTGGTAACATATTAATGCCTAAGCCTTTCCTGAGCTAAATCATTGTTTTTAATGAATATCCAAACATGTTGTAAGTTAATGTTAATGGTTAAAGCCATGAATTCTAGAAGTTGTTCCCTAAATCCCATGGCAAACAATAAGTGGAATCAAAGAACACACACAACATGGTTAGGTTTTATTTTTTGATTCTAATTCTATAGGTATAAGACTTGTTTTAACCATGAACTAATCTTGATAATAGCATTGATCAAGTGGAATAAGTAATTTAGTTATTTGTTTAAACTCAAATCTCTAAATTCTAACATATTGCTATGTTTCCCCTAGAAGTAGCCATTTGTTGAGGTCAACATACCCTCATTTATAAAAAATGAGAACCTTTATGATAAATTGCATAGATTTGTACCTTAAAATTGAAAATTCACTTGACTAGAGTATCATTCACATGTTTGCACATTATTTATCTTTGAATATCATCCATACCTTGACTTGGTTGGATTATTTTTTCATGGCTCTAGTTTGATCTTGTGTAAGTTTGATAATGTTTATTGTTCATGTTTTAAGTTGTAGGTGTAATGAAACCCTCCTTGAAATAACTATGCATATATTTTACAATTTAATCCTAACTTAGGCTTTTAATAGCCTTTATTCTATAGAAATTTAAATTAAATCCATGCTTAAATCTTCTTGAAATCCTCATTCAATAAAACCTAGCATAGGTTATTTTGGACCAAATTCAAAATTGGTGAGAATAATTCACACAGGAACACTTTAAAAATGCCATAGACTTTGTTTAATTTTTATACTAATGCTTAGTCATGTTTTTTAACATGACCAAAACTTAGTCTAAAAATTATATTCTTGGTCCCCTTTATGTTCCAATTTCCTTGTTCCCTTTACCTTAGCGTGGTCTAAAATTATCATTGTAGGGTCCTTTTATTATGTTCATAAGATTAGTCTAAATAATGCATGGTCCTTTTATTATAACTTAGACTAAAATATTAGTCCTAAAGTCTCATTCATGTTTATTAACATAAACAAGACCTTAGTCCTAAGAATTTATCCTAAGTTCCATATATCTTTGAGTCTTAACTTAAACATTGTGCTTGTTTGTAGGATCAATGAACTACACTTACTCAGGTAAAAATAATTAGATGGTGCGATATGGGCTTGATAAGTCTAAGATTATGATCCATGGGACCAATCTCTATCAACCCCATAGATCTAGATCGATGATCTACATTTACTCAGATGGCCAAGATCTAATAATGTGAGATTAAAATTAAGACTAAAGGGTCTCTTTTTATTATATATACCTATCCTAAGACTTTACCCTAATGTTTCAATTGTATTTATTAAATATAATAAAACCTTATGCCAAGACTTTTATTTAAAAGTTCTTATTGTTAAAAAACTTATCTTAGAGATTTTACCCTAAAGTTTTGGTGTATTTATTAATACGATAAAATTTTAGGTTTAAAACCTTATGTTAAGTCCTTTTATTATTAGTCATGGAGTCCCCCATTTATTATGTTATAAGCTTAGATTAAACATTCTATCATAATGTTTATTTTATGTTTTTCAACACAAAATAAGACCATAGTATAAATTATTTAACTTAAGTTCTTTATGTGTCCTAGCCCTTAAAATTTGTGCATATTTGTAGGATAAATGATCCATGTTTGATCATATAGATATGATCAAATGGAGAATATCCAATCAAATTTTCAATAATGCCTCTAAAATGGCATGAAAGTGACAAGTATCATGATCATATCCAAAGGATAATGAATAGCCAATGGTAGTACATCCCATGGATAGTAATCAAAAAACCCACATTCATTTGGATGATGATGATCAGACAGTGCAAGATGAGGTATACTTTTCAATGAATCTCCTAGTTCATGCGAGACTACCACATCAAAAGAACACATTAAATGGTAATATTAATAGGGTACAAAGCTTATAAGGCACATAAAACTACCAAGTGGCACAACCTTGATGCATAATATAGATTAAAGCTTATGTATCTTCCAAATATCAATGGTACATAATCAACATTGAAAAGTCAAAGACCCTACAATAAAAATAGAGATGGCCATGTGGTGGAAGCATGTGTGAACAATTAATAACAAGGTGTAGAGATTAGAAGTCCCATGAGACTACCAAGTGGCATAACCTTAAATCTAAATACATATGATGACTGATTATGTTCAACTTGAAGGATCAAGATCGATATCCAATGTTGATTCATGCATGGAGATCTGATGATATAAAATACAATCAAATTTTTCATAAGGCAACAGTTAATTTTTAAATACTGATGCACAATTTTTCCATGAAAATGCCACATAGATGCCATGGTTATGCCACATATACATAATATGACAAATCTAAATATCTTATGGTTTCAGAAAAGGCAAAGGTATAAATACAAGGATCTGAATGAAATCTAAGGCACAAAAATCACTTAAGTGAAAATAGCCATTACTATTAAAGCTTATATAGGACTTGCAAAAAATCCATGGAATTTATAAAATCCCTAATTTGACCTTATATTGATCAAAAATCAATCCTAGGAAAGAATTGTCATCAAATTAAGCACAATTTAAATCCAGAGCCAAAGAGTAGTCCACCAATGAGAAATTTGAATTATCTCATACCATGGTAGTCTAAAAAGGAACTTAAAGGGAAAATATAAATCTCTATTTGAATTTAAATGTTAAGGGGAGAGTCTTCAAGGATACAAAATTTGATGCCATCACCCTAAACATAGGAGACAACAACTAGTCCAAGCTATTCTAGACCATCAAAGAACAACTGATCATCACAAAGGAAGAGGAGAAGAACCTATCTATGAAAATGAGATATTATGACATAATGGCTATTCAGATGACAAGACTATACTTTATAATGGCCAAGCTTGAAGTACTACATTATATTGACATTTTATCTCCTATTTTCAAAGATTAAAAGATTGATAAAGGCATGTTAGTCAATAAGCACACTCACAAAAGTATAGCTTATGTCTCAGCCATAGATTTTGAGAATTATTATAATCTACCTAATCCCTAAATAAACATGACCACCATAAATAATTGGGATAAATAAAATGACCTAAAGACCATCCTTACCCCATGGCTATATTCTAGGCATAAAGTATTCTTAGACTTCAATGAAAACATCCCAATTAGCTAATTCAAACCTAGGATCAGGATTATTATGACTTTGATGAACAAGCTACATGGAAATCTAACCAACACCTATGTGGATTCAATCTAGGTGCCCTTGATATGTTTTATGGTTGAAAGGGGGATCACCCCTCCCCTGGGTGAATTTATTAGCACCTACTTGTGTAGATAGTTTTACATAATCAAGAAAAGGACTAGGGTATAATTTCACATGATGTCATACTTGTTATATGCCACCACCAAAATCCCATGCCTTAGAGAATGGTCACCTGATGGGACACAAATAGTGCCCCAATTTTACTCCAAGTTGCATATTTTAAAATATAGGGACCATATTTAGTTCATTTAAGATTATGTTTACCTAACCTTAGTTGAGGTCATTATAGGAAACCAATGTTAAGGGTTAGCCCTATGATCAATAATTATGTTGAAGTCATAGGTGATATATGGATATATCCTAACTGTACCATAATCAGGATTGAAAGAACATAATTTACCCCACTTAGGCTACCATTTCATGTGACCAATAAAATTTATAAACAATAGGTATCATACCAAATATACAATGGCATAGATGGTCTTTGTAGGACCAAGAGGAAAGAAATGCTCCACACCTTCCTCTTAACCATTGGCAAGACTATGTTTCAACACTGGGACTATATTGAGGCTACCTCTAAACATAGGGCCTCTTTCAGATTACAACATGATGAAATAAGGTAGTGGGATCACCAAGTAAGAGTTATGGGGCACTTGAAGGCAAATGGAATCAATATGACCTATGAGTACCATCTTGGACCTTATGCCCTAATTTACACCAAAGCTTCTTCATTCATCAAAGTCTTGGTAAGATTAAATAAGCACAACATCAAACAATAAGGTAGATTATTGAGGGAATAGAAAACAAATGATGACATATAGTAGCTAGAGATAAGAAAATACCATTTTATAAGAGTTTCATATTCTACACCTCCTCTGACATAGCCACAAATAGAGGAGAGGAGACTTGAGGAGATTACATATTCTTCAGTCCAAATAGTAGAACCAGAATCACAGATTGAAGGAATTGACATAATAACATTAGACACTAAGGAGACCATGTAGGATGCTTTGAATATGCTAGACATTGCATATGGATTTGATGACGAAGAAGCTCAAATTGAAGAGATAGAGAAAGAAAAAGAGAAATAATTATCCTTGTACTTTGTCTTAGTGGGTACCATAAATAGAAAAGGTGAGCTAGCTTTGGTTCCAGTAGGAGGCAAGAAGCCCAAGTTGACCTTCACTCATCCTTTGATTAAGGTCAACCTTTTTAGTGAAGATAACCCAATCTAGGGTCTAACCATTCCTGAATGGTTTCTATATGGAAATTTGTAAAAAGGTCCTACTTTACACCATCCTTGGATAATAACAAAGCCTATCAATATAATTATTCATGATGAGCTCAAGCCATGGATTGTCATTTGTAAAAGGAACAAGAACAAAGTATGATGGCTCTAGGAGATTCAAATGGAAGATAGATGGAAACCCTTGATCCTCAAGTGACATAATCATCAGTTGGCATTAGGTTTGACCTAATAATAGTTAGATTATAAAGAGTCACTGAGAAGAAAACCATGGTTGGGGGAAAAGAATTCACTTTTAAGAAAGTGGAACCATTTGTTGGCTTGAATCATGTTGAAGGGAAGAGACCATGTGAAAACCCCATATTTGAGGAAAATGTGCTTAAATTAACTCAATAAAAATCATCTTAGTTACAAGCTACCTATAGTAGTAGAGGGAGAATCTATAATAGTAGAATGAAAATTTAGAGAGGTAATCTATATTGTCAATTCTTGATGCCATGATTAAGATGTTTGAAGAATATTTTTATGATATATTTGACTCCTTAAAGTCAATAAAGTCTATAAAAATATATTGAGCAAACAAGATACAATAGAAAAAGGATTAGTTACCTAGTGGTAGAATTTAAAGGACAAAATAAAGGAATTAGTCAACATCTTGGTACAAGATCAAATCCCTAGATTTAAGACATCTTAGATCACTTGAATATAACCATGGGATTGATTGTAAATAAGATCAAGGGTTTGATTACATGATCCAGGAGCTTGGAAAGGCTCCTTAGAGATGACAAGGAGCTACTAGATAGGATAAAACAATTCCTTGGGACCATGATTGATAAACCAACAATGCTCAACCCCATGGGCCTCATAACAGATGAAGAATTCAAGAACAAGACCACCTTGGTCATGCAATAAGTAAGTATAACAATCCAAGGTAAATATAGGATAGATAATAATAGGGTCATGGATATGATCCTAATAGTAGAAGAAAAGATTACTAAGGCAAGGAGCATTAAGGAGGCCTTAGGAAAAAATGTTAGGGACTTTGGAAACCTAGCCGATCAGGAAGATGAGCTCTTCATGGAACCTATTATTAATTTGAATCTAATTGATGAACAACACCAAAAATTAATTAAGGCTCTCCAACAAGAATAGGGAACTTCATCGTCATAAGGATCCCAAGGTAAAGCTAGTTAAGGATATTATTTTTATAGAAGCTTTGTAATATTTTGAAAAATAGAATATTATTTTTGTAAAGGAATGTGCAACTTGTAAGAACATTGCCTATGGGTTAGTACATTTGTTAAAATTTAATGTATTCTAGAACTTTTTTAGAAAGGATAGCTATCCCTACACTTGTACTTTTAAAATTGGATATGACTAACCAACATACTTCCTTGCATTATATAAAATGAGTAGTTATTTGTAAAATGGAGGGATTTTTTGAGCCAAAAACTTGTGTAAATGTTTGGAAAATTAATTCAAGTGAGAAATTTTGTAAAGATTGTCCATATTCATTTGTTATTATTATTTTTATCTTATTTAATTGTTCCTATTTCTAGATTTGAATAGTTCTTATGAATTCATAGTGTGTATATTTTAATTGTAGAGTTGCTAACTTGTGTTAATTATATGTTGATTTAAAGTTATTAGGTTAATTTCATTTCCTTTACTCTTCTTACATTTAGGCTAATGATGTTTGCTTGTAGGGTAAATCTTTAAAGTGAACTTAGTTCTTATTTGCAATTTTCTCACTCACTAGATGTTTGCCTAATGTGTAGTAAGATTCAAACTCATGATATTTCATATTATACATTAGTTAATTGTATTCTTGGAATACATTTGAACTATGTCATTATGTTTGGGATAAAGATTAGTACCATTTATTTTTTGCCTTACCCTTCCTTTTGCTCCTTTTTTAACTAGATCACTCTAGCTTAATTTTCATTGTAAATATACATGTTAGCTTAGTATTTTGATTATATTTGATCATGTTTCACTAATAGTAGCTAATATTTCTTTATTATTTACAAAGATATAGGCTAATGTGACTCCCAACCACCAAACTTTATAAATATTACAGAACAGTCCACTTACTTTGCCTCTATTCACCACTAGATAACAAGATTATCACACCCTACAACTCATGCATTGAATTATTTAAATTATAAAATGAGAAATGTTATTTAAACACTCCGATCACTTGTGATAAAAATTTAGGATTCAATAGAAGTGATACAAGTGGGGGGGGGTAGGCATGGGTAGTTGAAATAAGGGAACATACAAAAGTGTGGAATATAGGGAAATGAATGAATGAATCAAGGTAGTGGGAACACTCAGAGTTGATTAAATGGGGAAGGTAGTGGGAGATGACAATTAATCAATAACTACTCTAGTACTTAGGATGGATAGTGGAATTGTAGTCAGGATGACTGAATCCATAACCATGTATTGGTTGGTGGTGTTAGTAATTAATGGAGTGGTGGTGGATATTGGGGATAATATGGAAGGAATTGTGGAAGAGGGGAGTGAAATTTAATCTTGAGTGTCCAATTATTTTGATTGGCCTAATGACAATGGATTCACTAGCATATGTGAGCTATTGGAAATGGAGGCAAATATTTGAGGTGATTATGGAGAGGAGACAAGAGGAGGAGGTATCGTAGTTGGTTGGATAATGGAGATAGGGGAGAAATTATTTGTGATTGAACATAAACTATGTATTTGGTGGAATTTGGCATTGGCCAATATATTTGTTATGATGTTGCCTCTTGGCTACTAGATTGACCTCTTTTAGCCTTTTGTTTTTGCTTCTCATTGTGTGATACCACTAGCCTATCTACCTATTTTTTTAGGTTATACTTTTAAAACTATTCACTATTGTTACCACACCTTTTTATTTCACTTCTATTAACTTATCACTGATACTTAAGGTTTCCTTGGTAACCTTAACACCTTTACTCCTTATCTAGTTAATTGTCCTATGTATTACATTGGTGGTCCTAACCATCAATGAGAAGGACTCACATATAGACCATCTAAATAATGGAAGAGGTAGAGAAAATATATTTTTATCATATTAAACCATTTTAACTAGAGGTTAATCATCTATTAAGTCCTCAAGGACTGGTGCCATGTTGTAAGTTTTGATTTGTTCCAAGGTCATCCAAGAATAATCTCTTAGTCTCACCTCCTCTTCATCTTACATGTCTTCCTAGTAATCCTTGTAATAGGGAATGTGGGAATATGTTAATATTACTAATATATTTATAATGATGTTATTCACATCATAAAATTGCCTTGCATCTAGAGCTCTTAAGATCATTTGAGTCATCTCAACTTTTTCACATTTGGATTTTGATAGGGAAGGACATATATACCTCCCTATGCTAATGGGGAAGTGGATTCCTAAATTATGTTTGATTGATTTTTTTTTGTGAATCTCTAAAATATCCCTCACAAGTTTAATTAGAGTTGATCAATCACTTACATACCTTGGAAGGGTGTAAGGACAACCACTAAATCCTCCTACTCTGATATATGAATATGTTGGGAATTGAATTAAATATGATCCCCAATTTATGATATTATAAGTTGAAACATTAGATAATGTTTTATTTTCTAGCTCTTTATCAAACATAATTATGATGCAATATATGAAATCATCATTTTCCCTTCTGAAATGTTGTCTCATTGCCTCAAGGGTGAGGTTAGGGTAATAATTAAAGACCTTGTTGACCTGGTCAAGTACTATGTTCAACCTTGGGAAAAACCTTACCTTTACTAATATGTAAACTAAATATGAAGTCATGTAAAACTTACCTATATTATAGACTTCCACAAATTGTTTGTGGATGGATTCATAAATCAATTGGGCCTAGTGGATTCACTATTTATTTTGGTGGATCACTTAGATTTATTGGTACATATAATCCTAAAAGTTCTTGGCATCTAGGTTCTTAGTAACTCTATGTAAAAGTATGATTATGTCATCCACTTCCTCCTTGAAGTATATTATTAATAGGGTTTTATTTAGTCTTATAGATGTGGGTCTAGATAATTTTATCCATTATTTATTCAGGACTCTTAGACATGTAGTGTTATTATCTTGATATAACTTCTTAGATGAGTCATGGTTTATATCTAGATAACTCTCATGCTCTAGAATCAGGAACATGATGTTAATGAAGTCAAGATCCATGTTTAGAATCTTTTCTCCCTTGTCATTTACCACCTCCCTCTTCTATGCATGATAATGCTTTACGAATGTGATCACAAGATAAGGGATCTACATTGATAATGAGAAGGTTGCTTCTTGGGGCAATTCATAGTCATAAATGCTTTAAATTCAATCATTATTGAATTCAACATTTAATCTTATCTAGAAATTAATTAGGTATGTGTGACCTACATCTATGATTTTGATCTCATTAGTGTTAGATTCAAAGCTGAGTGGGACACTAGGTCCCTTAAACTAGAACTTCATTTCTTTTCTAGACATAGGTTCAGGGAAAATTGATGTGGGAAAACTAACTGTAGAGTTGATGGGTTTTGGAGTTGCAAGTGTAGGTAAAAAATCTAGAGGTGTTTTGAAGTTATAATTGTAGGTAAAAAATCCAGTGGGGTTTTGAATTTATAATTATAGGTAAAAAATCTAGTGGGGTTTATATTGTGTATTTGAAACTAAAAATTTAATTGGGGTTTGGTCTTGTAAAAAATGTACTTGCAATGTGCGACAGAAGTTATAATGGGTTTTAGGCTTGCTATTGTAGGTAATATACCTAATGAATATTTGGAGTTATTTTTGTAGTAGAGATTATCCATGGGATTTGAAGTTACTTTTTACACTAGTAAACTCCATGGGTGTTGTATTTTTTAGTAAGTTAGATATTTGCGTGGTCTGTGTAGATAATTTTAAGGGAGTATTATTTATTTTAATAAATTTTCTCAAAACTTGGGTTTTTTACAAAGGTTTGTAAATAATTGTAAAGAACTCAATAATGCTTTCAACTTTGAGAAAATGCAAGCAAACAAAATTAAAACCCTAGATTTCTTACAAGGCAAGAAATTTTGCATGATTTCAAAGGAAATGTACATTTATTTTGACAGAGAATAATGGAAGATGGAAAATGTGGAAAAAAATAGAGGAATACTATTTGTAGAGGATGGAAATAGTAGTCATAATTGGTACAACATTAGCAAGGCATGTCATTGGCAATCAATGGCATTGGTGAGGTGTGGCTTGGTTTCCTTGTGTGCAGAGCTAAAAATCTAATTTACAATGTTAAAAATGATTTTTAAAAGATAGAATTTAATTAATATAACCCTACAATAAATTATACTTAGGCAATGGTTGGGAGGATGGCAAGAGTTTCAAAGTTTTACAGTCATGGCATAATTTTTCAAAATTGCATTTTGCACTCTGACATCTACTTTTAGCCAAGTGAATTGGTGTATAAGAATCAAGAAAGCATGACTTGAGGTGAAATTTGTAACTTTTGGAAGTTTAAAATTATAATTGGAGTTATAATTTCCATGGGAAGGGTAGTTAGTAAAAATTATAGCTTTTATTACAATTTAAAACTTTACAAGTGATAAATTATAATCGAAGTTAAAGTTTATGTGAGAAGGGTAGTTGGCCAAAAGTGGAAGTTTGACTACAATTTTAAACTTGCAAGTTGAAAATTACAACTAGAGTTATAGTTTATGAGGGAAGGTTATTTGATGAAAATTGGAATTGTGATTGCAGTTTGCAACTTTATAATCTGTAAATTATAACCAGAGTTTTGGTTTTTGCAAGAAGGTTAGTCGATGAAAAGTAGGGTTTTGATTATAATTTTAAAATTTGGTAGTTATAAATTACAACTAGAGTTTTGGTTTTCTATTGGGCATTGGATGGGTGGGAATTAGAGGTTTGATTTTAATTTAAAAGTTTGCAAGTTGTAAATTGCATTTGAATCTTTGGTTTTTGTTGGGTATGTGAAAAGCAAGAAGTAGAGGTTTGGATGTAATTTGTTAGTTTTCAAGTTATAAATTGTAACTAATCTCTAATTTTTATTGGGTATTGAACAAAGGTATCTTAGCTCATTTTAAAGATTTTTTATCAAATATTATTGGGTCTCCCTTAGGTTACAAGATGTTTTGACATTTTTGGTACAAATATATCAACATTTTTGGTGACCTCTACAAGGTGATTTCTTGCTAATCAGTTTATTTTTAGTAGCCTTCTAATTCTTTAGGCATGGAATCATTTTAATCTTAACATACATTGACTAGAGAAGAAACAAACTAGGAATTTCCTAAACAAATAAAAATACAAAAAAACATAGGAAAAAACAAAGGAAATAAAAACTCCTAATGAGTTTGACTTATGCGAAAGCACTTATTTGGGAAAACCCACTAAACTTGATATATAAAATGTTTTTTGGAAAGAATTCCAACCTCAGAAGCAAGATTTAAGCCATATCCTATTAACTGGGATGGATATTTTTGATCCATCAAGCCTAGATAGATGGAATGCACTCACTCCATTACACTGAGTTATGATGTATGGACCACTCCATATAGAATCAAACATTGAATTCTTTCCTAGTTTAACTCTTTACCATCCCATTTTAGAACCATGTCTCCTTTGTTGAAGCTCTTATCAAATGATTTTTGGCAAAATTTCTCTTTTTTTGAGCTTGATTTACTTATAAAACTTTTATTGACTGGTTCCTAAATTCTTCTAGCTCCATGATTTATTCCAATCATACTATCATTTCATCATTTTCAATCAATTCCAATTGGTCATTAAGTTCAAGAGATGGTAACTCAATTGATAGTAGAACCCTAACTTCCCTTCCATATACCAGCATTAATGGATAATTGCCAATGGCTCTCTTGAGATTGATCTTATCAACCTAAAGTGTTGATTTTAACTTCATGTGCCATATCCTTTAGTTGTCATCCATTATCCTTTTGATAATCCTTATGATATTTTTGTTGTTATAATTAGCCAAGCCATTACCATGTGGATAATAATTGGATGAAGTATCAGGTATACATTATGCCTTACATCCCATTCACTCATTTGAGTTCCCATAAAATCATTATCATTATCTAAGATAATGGTATAAGAAACACCAAATATCATGATAATTCCATCCATGAATTCTAAGATAGATTCCTCTATGAAATTATTTCGTTCAACTACTTTAGTCCATATAGTTAAATAATCAAATGGTGTAAGGAATCATTTGTGACCTAAACTCAATGGTAGATTGATAATGCCATTGAAATCCAATCCCCACTGGGTAAATGGTTTGTTAGCTCAGATTATTTTGAGAGGGAGGATTGCTAATATTTGATTTCTTGTAAATTAGACACATTTCTCATAGTTTTTAACCCATTGATAAGCATCTTTGAATAGTTTAGGCCAATAATAGCCTCACCTCATTATTTTGATGGCAATGGTTCTTACATAGGAACGTCCACCTGATGGCCCATCATGTAATTCCTTGAGTACCTTAGGAATTTGATCATGATTTATACACCTCAACATGAATCCAATCATATATTTTGTAAACAATACTCCATAAATAAGAACATAAGGAATAGATTGGAGTCTAAAATACCTCTTTTTAGATTGATCAAAATCATACAGATACTTGCCAGTCTATAGGAATATCATCATGTCATAGATATAGCTATTGAAAATAGGTGGAGAGGTTAGTTGGGATGTATTTTGATCATATACTACATTAGATACTGCCTTAGCAATATTTATAATGGAATAAAACTATTCACATAAGACCTTTCCTCTTACAAGTTTTGTAATTTTGATGTTCACATCATATTCCATAACTTTTGTGATCCAACCTGCCCTTTTCTCATTTATTTCTTGGATAAAAAATAACCCCTTGATGTTTTAGTGACTAACCATTGGGTGAATTTTATTCTTAGAGAGCATATGACTAAAATTTTTGAGATCTTTTATTACAACATACAATTGTTTCTCCATGAAATTATACTTTTCCTCATAATCCTTTAAGGATTGACTGAAGAAAGATATTGGTTGTTATAATTATTCTTTATTATATTGGGTTATAATAGATAATGTAATACATTCCTCTCCAAAATCATAGAGAATGAAATCATTCTCATAGTTAGGGTTGACAAAGTTAAGAGATTGAGAAATAGCCTACTTAATGGTTTCAAAAATGTCTTTTCCTTCCAGTCTAATTGAAACTGACACCCTTATTAAGCATGGAAGTAAGTGTCATGGCCATGGATGCAAAATTTGGAAAGAACCTTCTTATGAATTTGATCTTTCCTAGGAAACTTTGTAATCCCTTTTTATGGGTCAAAAGTGCTAGTGAAGATATATCACTTACTCTCTATGGGTCTATTACAAGACCCTCTTTTGAAATAATGTGTCCTAGTAGTTTCCCTTCATGAAATGCAAAAATGCACTTTTTTGGATTGAGCAAAACTTCAAATTCTTTACAACTTTCAAAAAAATTCCTAAGGCGGTCTAGGAGTGCACCAACATGTTTTGAATAAATTGTGATGTCATCTAGGTATACTAGAATCATCTCATTTATAAAACCTCTAAAATACATATTGATGTCTCTTTAAAATGTAACACCAAAATTAGTTATACCAAAGGGCATATCTTTATAGGAAAATGTACCCCATTTTATATTGAAAACAATCTTGAATTGGTCTGATTATTGTAATAGGATTTGGTTGTATCCATAATAACCATCTATAAGGGAAAACCTTTTAGATTTTGATACATTTTGAAGAATTTAATCCATGGGTGGAAGGGGATAATAATACTTCAAGAATGCTTTGTTTATGTCCCTAAAATCTACATAAAACCTAATTTCACCATTCTTTTTCTTTACATAACCGAGTTAGTAACCTAGGACGAGTGTTTGATAAGTAAAATGATGTTAGCCTCTATTAGTTTAGACAAATCACTCTTCATTAAGGGTTCTATTTTTGTTTTAATTGGTCCTTGTTTCTATCTAATAGGCTTAGTATTTGGGTCAAGCTCTATTGTGAGTTGGGATAAACTAGGGTCAAATCCCCTTAGATCTTTATAACTCTAAGTGAAGTTATCACCAAATTCTTGACACAACTCAATAAATCCTACTTTTGAAAAGAATTACATACCTCTCCAATCTTCAATGTTTTGCTCTCTAAAATGACTAATGGCTCATAGTATTCTTCATTGGTCATGATATTATTCTTTTCACCTTTTCTCTGGTCATCAGATTTGAAGATACTTTCCAAAGTAACAAGGCCCATGGGTAATTTTTGTCTTCAACTAAATGATTTGATCTCCATATTGATCTTGGAGTCTTGACTAATTTTTATCTAATAATCCAACCTCCTCTATCAAAAAATTCATAATTTGTTGATCAGTATCAAAAACTTTCCAATTGGTTGAATTATCAAGAATATATGGTATCACTATCATCTATACATGCTGGCTGTTGTTCCTTTTATGTCTTTAGGTAGATAATATTGGGAACCTATTGAGGCCATATGATTAACATACTTGTTTTGTGCTCTTGTCATTGCTTAAATGTTTAAAGTGGTAAAATATTTTAACAGTCTCAAACCCTATGTTTGTAAGATCTTAGCAAGTTATTAGTTTGTATGATTTTAGATATTACTTGGTGAACAATCAATTCACTATCACCAAACACTTATAGTGACTTTATTACTCTTTCTTTGGCAAGTTAGAGACCTTAAATCAATGTTTCATATTTAGCTTCATTGTTAGTGTAGTTGAATTGAAGTCTAAAAGAATAGAAATAACTCTCATTTTATGGAGAGATAAAACTAATACATGCACCTACACCATTCTTGCTTCTTAAGCCATTGAAGAATAGTTTCAACATTCCCTAGAGATCCTCAATTAGTTTTACATGATTTATAATGATTGCATATTTTTAATGAATGTAATACATACCCAACTTAGTTTCTTAGACATAATCATAATGATCAAAATGAAGGGTTGATCCCTATTCATCTAGATGAGTGTCTAGGATTTATTCCATGGGAATTGTAATCTCATGGTTAAGCTCCTCTTCTTGATCTTGCAATGTGAAATTTATATCCACATGTATAGGAGTATGTGGCTCTATATGGTCTTTAGTAATTGGCTATGACTTTATTTTCACTCTAGTTCCATATCTCTTCTTGAGCAACATGTGGGACCAATCAAATGATAGATATCCCTCTATTTTTTCAATTAAGTCCTAGTAAAAGTAGATAGAAAAATAGGGGGTAGGTCAATAACTAAGATATCTTAGGAATTTGACAAGCATGGACATGCATGGATGGTAAGGTTTAAAAATTTTATAGTCCCAAATATTTGAACAATAGTCCCATATAATTGGTCCACACCTCTTGTGATAGGTGTATATTTAAGACCAAGAACATCAACTATTTTCTTGGGTATAAAAAAACTACTAGCCCCTGAGTGTACCATGCAGTTATGTACAAGATTTTTCCCAATTATGAGTGGAAAGTTAAAATGGTGAGGTTTACCAATTTTAATTGCATGGGTATTCATTTGAGGTTGACACAAATTAGTCACAACTATGGTTCCCTTAGCTAGGACCTTATCTATTATTTGGAAGTTTTTCAAAGCTTCTTGTAGCAAGTCCCTCTAAGATAAAATAGATAGTGCTTCCCACATTATGACACTTAAGTTATTATTCTTAATTTATTCTAAAATAATGGAAATAATGTTACCAACCTTCATTGGTGCCTTTATGGGAGCCATGTATTCTTTCATGAGATTTGGGGTTAGTAATTTTAACTTTGGCTGGCTCATTGGCACATTGGGTGATCTCTGAACTATGTTACCTTTTGTAAACTCTTGTATAACTTTAGAAGTTGTAGCCTACTCAAACCCAAGGAGATAATAATTTATTATTTCCCTATTTTTATAGCATGTATTGGCTATCATTTAATTAACACCATTTATTAGTGATTCCTCCTAATTAATACCACAAAAATCCTCCTCTTGCTAGTTCAAAAGAGTAGCTTCATTTTGACTAGGCTCTTAGGTATCTTCCTATTGGTAAGTAGCTTATTCTTTCTATCTTTGAGTGTTTTATATGTTTTTCAACATCAAGTATTGAATGATGACACCATTAGGACAATCATTTTAATTATGTTATTGAGCACAAGGGTAACACCACTCATATTCCCAAACTAGGTTATTATGAATAAGTACATGTTAGGATCTTAGAGTACAATTGATTACTTTTGTATAAGCAAATAAACATAGAATTGAAACTAGAAGTAATAAGTAATTGAAATCAAAAACAACAAATAATAGGAGATACAAGAAACAACCAATCTATATTAAAATCTTCCAGAAGGAAATACAATGAAGAAATCTCTCTCTCCTCACACCTCGCAGATGTACAGTAATTCTCCCTCAAGAGTTCTCTCTCTCTCTCTTAATCAATTACAATCAACTCAATTATTGAATTGTTCTACATGCTATGAGGATATAACCCTACTATATAGTATACTACAACACTAGGGTTCATGAGCCATTCATTTGCCACCCTTAGATCTACCTCGTAAATCAAAGGCTCAAATTTGTTCATCTAAAAATAGAAAAGCTAGAAACACATAGAATTTGGTGTTAGTCTAAAGATGACCGATGCCAGTCGACCCCTAACTAATGTCAGTTGGTTCTAATCGATGTCGATCAACCCCTAATCAATGTCAGTTGGTTCTGACTGATGCTGGTTATTGTGTAAGCCCAACAACCTCCACATTAGCTCATTAGTGAAGCTTTTAGCTCCAGAACTCAACAATATCCCACTTGGAGATAAATAGTTGCACCTATACCTATATAGCAACATCCTCTAAACATCTCTGGCTTGTTTCTCCCTCTTCAAGTTTAATCTTGAAGACCAACAAAAGTTGAATGAAGATTCAACTTCTCCTTTGTTACTGGCTTTGTTAACATATCAGTAGGGTTCTTATCCGTATGGATCTTTTCTAGCTTCAACTGTCCATCCTACAATACCTGTCTAATGAAGTGGTACCTAAGTTGTATATGTTTGGTTCTTGAATGAAAGGCTGAATTCTTTGCCAAATAAATTGCACTTTGACTATCACTGTACAATTTGCAACTCTCTTGCTCCTTTCCCAACTCTTCCATGAATCAAGTCATCTAAATCATTTCTTTGCTAGCCTCTATGACTGCAATGTATTCTACCTCTGTAGTAGACAAGGCAACAACCTTCTACAACTTTTAAATCTAGCTAACCACCATTCCACCAACAGTGAACACATATCCTGTGGTGCTTCTCCTACCATCCAAGTCACCTTCCATATCTGAATCTACATACCCATGTAGAGAAGTGTTTGACCCTTCATAGCATAAATGCCTACTGGTGGTCCCTCTCAGATATCTGAGAATCCACTAAACTACTTTCTAGTGTTCCTTTTCTAGATTGGCCATAAACTTGCTGACAACTCCCACTGCTTGGGCAATATCTAGTCTAGTACATACCATTACATACATCAAGCTCCCAACTGCTAAAGCATATGGAACTCTACTCATGTACTCAACCTCAACATGTGATTTAGGACACTATTCTTTGCTGCTCCTAAATCCTTAATGGCAAATGTGTGAGCTAATTTTACCTTAAGCTCAGTAATTTCTTGCATGTGTGAACCTGCAACAAGCATATCATCTATATACAGTAATAGGATAATATAACTACCATTATCCAGTCTGTTAAAATAAACACAATGGTTAGATTGACATTTACTAAAGCCATGCTCTATCATAAACCTATTAAACCTCAAATACCATTGTCTTGGAGCTTGCTTAAGACCATATAAGCTTTTCTTCAATCTGCACACAATTTTCTCCTTACCTTTGACCTCAAAACTTTTCGGCTGATCCATATATATCTCTTCATCCAAATTTCCATGAAGAAATGGCATCTTAACATCAATCTACTCAAGATGCAAATCCTCAATAGCAACTAAAGACAATACAGTCTGAATAGAAGTCATCTTTACTATAGGAGAAAAAATTTCACCAAAATTAATACCTAGTTTTTGTGTAAATCCCTTTACTACCAACTTGGCCTTATGTCTCATTTGTCCATTCTCTCCTTCCTTTAACCTATATACCCATTTGTTTTTTAATGCTTTCTTTTCAGCTAGAAACTCAACCAAATCCCACATATGTTTCTCTTCTAAGGAATCAATTTCCTCATTCATGCCATGCTCCCACTATTTCCTAGATTCTACCTGCATTGCCACATCAAAAATTTCTAGTTCTCCACCATCAGTGAGAAACAAGTAGTATAAATAAGGGGAATAATTAGTTGGAGGTTTACTTACCCTTTTAGACCTCCTTATGGACATTTGCGACTCATTTACAGCTTGTTGTCCACCCAAATTTCTTTCTGACAGTGACCGATCTTGGTCATCTCTGATCGATGTCAGTCTACACTCGAACGATGTCGATTCTTCTTGATCAACTTTGGTCTCCACCTAACTGACGTTAATTTCCACTTGACTGATGTCGGTCTCTGTGTTTTTTTGTGAGTGATGATTTTTACCCACGAGCTCATTTTGGATCATAACCTCTTCCAAATGAAGATTGCCCTACTCAAAATTATTCAGCCTCTTTAACTGATCACTGTACATCACCTTCTCATTGAAAACTACATCACAGCTTTTAATAATTTTGTTAGTTTTGAAATTCCACAACTAAAATCTGAAATCTCCAAAACCAT
The DNA here is from genome assembly GCA_037957365.1 of Torreya grandis. NCBI lineage: Eukaryota > Viridiplantae > Streptophyta > Pinopsida > Cupressales > Taxaceae > Torreya > Torreya grandis. The sequence continues at coordinate 1,706,497 of JARHVA010001162.1, forward strand.
AACCAATGAAAGTGCACCACATAGATTTAGCATCTAGCTTCATTCTATTTTCTTTATCAATGTGCACAAAAGCTTCAGAACCAAAAACTCTAAGAAATGAAAGATCTACCTTTTTACCTATCTAAGCCTCTTCTAGAATTCCACCATCTAGTGTAGTAGGTCCTCTATTAATCAGGTAAACCATAGTATCTGCAGCTTCTACCCAAAATTGTAAGGGCAAACCAGCATGCAACCTCATACTCCATGCATGTTCCATTATTATTTTATTCATCCTTTCAGCAACTCCATTTTGCTAAGGTGTCCTTGGAACCATCCTTTCCCTACGTATTCCACTCATAAAGTAGTAACTATTGAATTTATTGCTGTAGTACTCACCACCATTTTCAGATCTAAGGCACTTTAATATCAAACCTGTTTCATTCTCAACCAAAGCTTTCCATTTTTTAAATGTGTCAAAAACATCAGATTTCCTCTTTATGCAATAAACCCATACCTTTCTTTTAGCATCAACAATGAAAAAAACATAATACTTTGATCCTCTAATAGAAGCTACCTAAGTTGGTCCCCACACGTCTATGTGAACAAGCTCTAACTTTGTTGACCCAGTTTTGAGAAACCTCACTTTCTTCTATTTCCCAAAAATAGAATTCTCACAAAAATCTAGATCTATGCTTTTTAAATCTGAAAGCTTACCTTTTGACTTAAGAACATTCATTCCCTTCTCACTCATGTGACCAAGCCTACAATGCCACAACTTTGCATCTACATCTAAAGTAGATAAAACAAAAGGAGAATAATCAGTAATACAAGTAGATATATAAAGTGTACCTACTCTCTTACCTTTTGCTAATACAAGTGCACCCTTTGAAACTTTCCAAGATTCAGCTATGAGAGTTACTGTGCAACCCTCATCACCCAACTTTCCTATGGAAATCAGATTCCTCTTCAGGATGGGTACATGCATGACATCCTTCAACACCCATGTGTTGCCATTCTACAATTTCAGCTGCACTTTTCCTTTGCCAACAATTTTACAAGGCTCATCATCCCCTAAATAAACTTTTCCAAAATCTCCATGGACATAATCATTGAAAAATTCTCTATTTGGGTTTGCATGAAAAGAGGCACCAGAATCTAAAACTCATGATTCTACTTTATTATCCAAAGAAAATATAAGAGCATCCTGTGCAACAATACCTGCAACTTTTGCTTCTTTATTACCTTCATGTTGATTTTATTTGTTATTCTTCAACCAACAATATTTATTTACATGCCCTTTCTTTTCATAATTCTAGCAAGTTATTCTTCCATTTCTGGATTTGGATCTACTTCCCATCTTTGACCTTGATTTCCCTTGCCCTTTTCTCTTTTCCTTCCCCTGCTTTTAACACTTAAAGCATTACCTGATGTTTCCCTTGTGCTTTTCCTAGGAATTTTTTCATTCAAGATTACACTAACAACATCATCAACTTTCAATATATTTGAAGCAAATGCAATATTACTAACTGCCATTACCAAGCTATGCCAACTTTTAGGTAAAGAGCATAAGATTAAGAGAGCCTTTATATCATCATAAAAAACTATTTTGACTGAATTTAACTGATTTACTATTATATGGAAATCATTAACATGACTAGATACAGATCCACCTTCCTGCATTTGCAAATTAAATAATTGCTTCATAAGATATACCTTATTCGAAGCTGAGGGTTTATCATATAAATTTGCCAAAGTATCCATTAACTCTATTATTGTCTTTACCTGTGATAAGTTGGAAAACACAGAAGCTGCCAGGCTCAACCTTATAGATCCAAGAGCCTTTCTATCAAGAACATTCCATTCTTCATCTTCCATATCTATGGGCTTCCTTGAAACCTCACCCAATGGTAAATACAGATCTTTTTGATATAGATAATCTTCAATCTGCATCCTCCATAATTGATAATTCTTGCCATTGAATTTCTCCATTCTTAATTTACTTTCTTCTACCATCGCTTTGGTCCCACTCAATCAGAAACCCCTGTGAGTGAATTCTATAATCAACAAACACTAACATGCTTTGATACCAATTGTTAGGATCTTAGAGTATAATTGATTATTTTTGTATAAGCAACTAAACATGGAATTAAAACTAGAAGTAATAAGTAACTAGAAATTAGAAACAACAAATAATAGGAGATACAATAAAAAACCAATCTATATTAAACTCTTCCAGAAGGAAATACAATGAAGAAATCTCTTTCTCCTAAAACCTCACAGATGTACAGTAATTCTCCCTCAAGAGTTCTCTTTCTCTCTCTCTCAATCAATTACAATCAACTCAATTACTAAATTGTTCTACATGCTATGAGGATCTAACCCTACTATATAGTATACTACAACACTAGGGTTCATGAGCCATGCATTCACCACCCTTAGATCCACCTCTTAAATCAAAGGCTCAAATCTATTCATCTAAAAATAGAAAAGCTAGAAATGCACAAAATTCAGTGTCGGTCTGAAGATGACCGATGCCGGTCGACCCCTAACTGATGTCGATTGGTTTTGACCAATGTTGGTCAACCCCTAACCAATGTTGGTGGGTTTTAACCAATGCCGGTTACTGTGTAATCCTAACAACCTCCACATTAGCTCATTAGTGAAGTTTTTAACTTCACAACTCAATAGTTCAATAGCTTTAAAAGTACCTAGTGTAGGTAGTGCATAGATGTTTGGAGGTTTTGCTTGCATGTTTTGACTTTGTGGTTATAAATTGCCTTGATATGTTTATCTATTAGATTGGTATGTTTTGTTAGATTATTGATAAGTCTTGTAGTTTTGGGATTGTTACCTTTTCATTTATACCAACTCATTGTCAAAGCTAATAAACAATGACCTGACCTCATATAAAACATTAGTAGGAGTAGGAGTCAAAGATGGTGCTTTGTTTGTGGTGGTAATTAGGGCAATAGTAGGTTGCATAGGAGGCACTTTTGGAAATATAGGAACTAAAGGATGTGGGATTATTTTTCTAGCTTGAATTATGTAATTTTTTTAGCTTTATAGAAATTTCATAGGCATTGGGGAGTGTGGTGCCACCCATTTAATAAATTATGACTAATATATCACTATTTAAAGTTCTCAAGTAATATAGGAAATCATTATTTGGGGATGGACTGATAAACACTAAAATTATATTCCATTTCTTTTGAAAGTAGAAATTAAAATCACTCATGAAATCATGAGGATCCTATTGAATAGTGGTTTGTTATTCAACTAGGGAGAGATGGTCATTGTTATATTCAAATTGCATGCATAAGGTAGACCCTAAGTTAACCCAAACATAAATGGATTTGGGAGGTATATTTTTGTACCATTGTAAGCATTTACCCTTAAATGAGGATATAAGAAGTCTGATTGCAACATTATCTTGTACTATATTGTGAACTGAACATATATTAACAATGTCTTGTATATGTTCCATGGGATTAGTGGAAGTTTCACTAGTAAAATATAAAAGGCTTTTTAGAGCTGAGGTGGGTATATCATCATACTATACCAATTAAAGTGGACTACCTCCATTGAAGGATACAAAGTTTTGATTTCTCAATGCCATAATAGGAGGTATGAAATAACTTTGGGTAGTTGTAGGAGATACAAATAGATTTGTAGGATATACTCTAGTGTAAGGTACAGTTGATCTTGATTTCTTTTTATATGGAAATGAAAATTATTTCAAGTCAATTTTCTTACCATTTTTAGATGATCTTATTCGTATATTTGCATACGTAGACCTAGATTTCCTAAATCTATAAGCTAGTGGAGTCACTAGGTATTTTTGAAATGTGTATAAGGCTCATACAATGTTTGTTTATAATAGCACCAATCTCTTAATCATGATCTTTGGGTCCCATTGAGTATGCCAAAATTTGTTATCACTTAGATTTTTCACCTATATTTATGTGGTTACATGATGTGCAATATGTGTTACAAATTGTGGGAAATTTAATGACACAATGGGATCACCTCTAAGATGTGGGAACTTGGTGAATTGAGGTGAACCTTTAGAGAAGTTTGACTTACTTTCACTCAGTTCAGTGTAACTGATATATCACTAGTTCATGTTAATGTACTACTTTTTAGTGATCTTACTGATAGCTATGGTTTGACTTGTTAGGAAAAGAGTTTTATAAATGAATTTGTAAAACTATAAATGGTGATCACACCAAATAATTATAGTGGAAATCAATGCTTGATTTGTATGAACACACAAAAAAAATATATATACTCAAGTATATTGAAGCATGAACTTATAAAAATATGAAAACAAAGGTAATATTAGTAACTTATCATATAAGGAATAAGATTCTTTATTTTAATCAAATAAATTTTCAAAAGGGAAAAATAATAAACATATGAATTTTTGTGACTGAAACAAAAATCAAAGAATTCACAAAATTGACAAATAGCCATGCATACACAAAGAAAACATAGACAAGCAAGTAAAAACTTCAATTTATTATCATTCTCTAGGTTACATCATGTAGATCAATTGTTAAAAATGTAGAATAATTTCTCTAACATTAAAAAGATAAGATAGGCTATGCCATGGTACCCATATTTATAAAAAAATACTCTCTTAAAAGAGAGATAATTATAAAAACCCTATGCCCATTTAAAGAGAAAGAAAATATAGAAAAAATCATTTAGATGGTGTGATCTTTAGTATGTAATGATGTCCTTAGTGATTTAGATAGATGGAACAAGAAATATGCAACTATTAAGTGCTTGGAGGCATGAAGAAATGCATTGAGTCTTCATGAAAACATCCTCTTTGTCTCTAGTTTATATGTTCTTATTGTTAGTAATTTGAACTATCAAGGCCAAATTACTACCCCCATCATATAATACTTTCCAAAAAATGGTCAATAGTCCTTTATAACTCGTCAAACTAATAAATTTTGGCCTTAAAGAGAAAATTATAGAAAAAAAATTTCAAAATTGAAGACAAAAAGATCACTAAAATATCCATTTTGTCTTTTATCATATCCAAATATATGATTTTGGTCTTAGTTTAAAGTTTCAAAGTTTAAAAAATTGATCTTATATTCCTTTAAGCCAAAAAAGCCCCCCATATCACCTCACATGTGCCAATTTACACTTTAAAACATGATAAAAGGTTATAAAATTGTATTTTTGCATGATATGGAATGCATTTCTTCTCAATTCTTCTATTTCAAGTGGTGAAGGTGAAAGTCATCTTTTAAAAGGCCAAAATAAGTTCTTTTCCTTCATTTTACAAGCAAAAGTACATATTCCATATAGCCAGGGTAGGGGATATGAATATTAAGGCATATGTAAGATTTAGTATGATTTTCATGGCATTTGGATGTAGTACAATCCCAAAACTATTCCATTCTAGGTACTTACCTAGTTTGCATATAATGACCGACCTACAGGTTTTTTGATGGTAGAGAATATTAGAGAAGAATATAGATCCAAAATTTGGGGTGAATAAACTAGAATTAGAGTGATTATTGATGATTAAGTTATTATTAATATGGCTTCTCTAGGCTCATAAACCATCTAGTTGAATATAGGCTAGTTTTTACAGCCCTATAACCAAAAAGGCAATTAGTTTTCTTCATTTTCTCCTCATCAGGGTAGAGTTTGATAAAAAATCAAGTTATTCTAGAATATTGGGAACTTAAGATACCTCTTGATGGCCTCATAAATATATTCTTCATGAATTTCATGGTAAAAAAGAGAAAGCAAAGTCATCTAGTCAAAGATGTAGTATAACATGCTTGCAAAGAGAAGTTGTATGGTTTTGGAGAGAGAGTGGATTTTTAAGTTTTCTTATCTTGATCCATGGCATAAATTTAATCCATGATTTCATGTTTACAAGTATTTTTAATGAATAAATTCTCTAAAATATCCATGTCTTATCCCATCTTAGTGCTCTCAAGTGTCTCAAATGGGCTAGTTTAGCATTCTTTAAGGAATTTTTGCATATTTTAAGGTTTTTGAAGAAAACTATGTTTCGTGTTTACCCCCTTTCCCTCCTCCAATGGATTCCAAAGTCATGTTTTGTGATGATTATTGGTTTGTGTTTGTATATGAACCATTTGGTATCCTTGGTGATACTCCTTCATGTTCATTTCCACCACCATCCCATTCATCCCCATCTCACTACCATACTCTACCTTTTTCCACTATGTTTGACTTCTTTTCCATCTCCATTCTTGTGTTTTTTATCATCTCTCACCATATTTCACTCTTTCACCATCCCCTTTTTATGCACCATAATTAAGGATCTAAAGGTTGATCAAAGAGCAATATGATCATGATAAAGAGTGTTTGTAGGCCATTCAAGGGCATATATAATAATGAGAAAAGGAAAATAAGAAGGTTCATATAGTCATGGAAATCCATAAAAAATCATAAATATCAAGAGGGGTATGGTTTTAGTGAGGATATCTCCATTGTGGTATATTCAAGTACCACATCCATCATATGAAATTAAGATAAGAATGATCAAATTCATAATGATGACCTATCCAAGGCCTAGTTTATTCTCCTTTTGCACATGGATTATGTCATACAACCATACACAAGCTTATATTATTTCAAGGAAGGTTTTATTGAATGGTTTAATAACTCTTATTGGCTATTTAGGCCTAATTGATCATGATAAATTCCTAGAGGATAATAAGGACTATTTGGTTTTCATATGAACTTCAATAATATGTGTAAAGATTTCAAAGGAGGATTAAGAGGAATGAGAAAACCTAAAATAGTCATTAAACTTGATAATTATTAAGACTTTTTCTAAGATATGAAGGTTGCTTGGGTCATACCATCAAGGAATCAAGTCAAGAGGTGGATATCATGATGAAGGAAGCCAAAGTGTAATACAAGTTAGAACTTAAGCGGTTCTAAAGTACTAAAAGTTACCTATAGCCAACATAATGGAACTCACCTACAACCCTCAAAAGGAAGGTACAATGCCAATCATGATTGGAATGAGGATTAAGAGGCATTGTTTCACTATGTAAGGACATTTTATGGGTGAAGAATGCTATCATATCTTTGAGATGTAAATGGTCACTTTATTATGTCATGTTCAAGAGCACCCATAGTGATACAAAAAGTATCCTACATGCCTATTTAAGGTAGAGTTAATATTACATAATACTTAATATAGAAATAGGCCTATTCAAATCTTGAATAAGTATTCATAACTTATGATTGTAAATACTCACCATAATTGGAACATGTTTTAATCCTTAGCTAATAAAAACACTAAATGATGACCTATAGAAAAATTTATGGACCACACCTATAGTGTTGAGGTTTGGTTAGCCATAGAATTTATCAAGGTTTGTGAGAGGCATGAACATTGTCAAATGTGATCAAAAGTACTGACATAGATGATAACATAAACTCAATAATTAAGAGAGAGAAAAAAGGAGTCTTAACACACACAACCCTAAAAATTCAATATCATCACCTATAGGCTCATATTAAACATCAAACTTGGCTCTTGGTAGTCATAAGGCACTAAAAGGTCTCCAAGGAGGCTATTTAGCAAAGAGACATCAAAAATTGAGATCGACATTATCATGAGGAGAAAATGGTTTCAAAGGAAATTCAAGATAAAGAAGGTCTTAACAAGAGGTACAAAATTCAATCAAAATCATGCTACAATCAGCCATCAATGAGAACATACAACCAAGTAGGGTTTTGAGGCAAAGAGACCTAACAAAGAGATTAAGGACATATAAAGCTACCAAATAGGGAGAATCTCATGAAGAGTTACATGAGTAACCTTAGGAGATGTGTTATTTCTATGAACATAAGAGAAAATGATACTCAAGGTGTACCTAAAATTCATTATCCATACACTCAAGGCAAGGACTCACTAGTGTAGGATAATGTAATATTTTTATAGAATGATGTATAATATGATTGAATGTAATGATTTTAGAAGAATTGAAATAAGTTTTGTGTTATAATAAAATTTTGAAGGAATAAAACTCACTTCTTTGGATTTATTATACTTATAAATACACCTATAATCACCTTTGAGGTACCTATAATAGCCTTGAAGGATTTCCACAGTCAAAGGTATGATTCATACTTGAAGTACTCATCAAGGGTTTTTGATATATAAGGGATATTATATGTTTGAAAGTGATTAAAATTTATGGATAGAGGATTTAAAATCATGATAAGTCTTGATAAGGCTAATGAGCCCTAGAATGTACCTTTAGCCATCATAAAGAGAGTGTTATAGTCATAGTGACCACAGAGGGTTAAAGGATGCAACCCTAGGCGAAGAAGGTAACTGAGATAAAGAGGTAAAATTTTTAAGATTTTTTGGGGAGGAATAAGTATAATATAGGGTTTTGAGGTTTTAAATCACTAAATAAATCTTCACTTACAGTCATGAAAAGCAACCCATAGTCCTTCTTAACCTACAATTCATTCATAATGAGCTTGAATGTAAGAATTATCAATGAGAGAGGGTTTGATATTTCAAGAAAAATATGAGACATATTGAGATATTAATGAATCATATTGTGGTCCTAAGACTCCCATTTTTACCTTATCAAGGTCTAATACTAGTACTCAGTCTATATAAGTATTGAAATAGACAAGTACATGGAGTATGGGAGTTTTGTCTCCATGGTGTTTTGACTTGAGGGAGATGGTATTGTATGGTAATACACATAAAGTTTTGTATCATAGGAAATTAAATGACAATTTTTTCACTTTGAACATAATGCAAATCACACCTACAACCCTAGGGTAAGTAGCCTATAGTAATGCTCAATGCACAGTCATATGCCTGCAAGTGTAAAATCAAGTTTCTTTCAAGATAAGGTGGGCATATGAATACATCATAATGTACATCCAAGTGATAAAAAGACATATTAAAATATTTTAAATTTATCTAGAAAACTTTTTATTAGTTCATGAAGTGAAGGTACACAACCATTGTATGGAGGATTAATAGTAGGGACCTAAAACCTTATGTATAAAAGAAAGCATGCTATAAGGAGGGGTAAAGGATATTTTCAATATATTAATAGTAATATTGGGATAATTTAAAATTATTTTGATCTTTAAAAACTTAAGAAACCATGAAATAATCTCCAAAAACATGAAATTATAGTCAAGTATGTCACAGTTCATGCAAAGGAGGCAAATTTGAAGGAAATTTGCAAATTTTGGCATCTACAGGAGGAATTTTGACTTTAAATTTGGTACATATAATAATGATGAGGTGAGAAATCATAAATAAAAGTTTGAATACCATTGTAAAAGTGTAATTACTCACTATTTTGTCACAGTCATTAGCAATTTATTTGAGGTCATCATTTGGAGTAGGTAGTGTTTTGAGGTGCCATAGAGGTTGCTAATCCTAGGTGGTAGTTTATAAATCATAGGATGATGTTTTTAAATCATAATAAGACATTTAAATAGTTTTAAAACTCCAAATAATATGAAAACCATCCTCATACAAGTTTTTTCAAGTAATCAAACATATAGGCCAAAAAGGCATTTTTGAATTCTCAAGAAAGAAGATACTTTTATAATATTTTGAAAACATGTTATAGACCCAATATTTATGTTTTAATGAGTGTAAAAGTAGGAAAATTTTATTTTTAATCTTGGTGAAGAATTTCATTTTTTGCAGTTCTAGACACCCTTACAAGCCTCTTGTTTAGATGATTATATATTTCACAACATGACGAGTTTGGATGAATGATAATAATATGTTTTTAGTACCCATATTGAATTATAATTCATTAATAATTGGTTTTGGTTGAGGGGATATACTTTATGAACAATTTTTAAGAGCGTAGGTAGCCTAGAATGCAAGAAAAACCCTTTATGTAGTTTTCCTCTGCATGATAACTTTGCATATGTTTTGCATGGGAACCCAATATTTTTGGGGGTGTTATGGGGGTAAATTTGATAGACATAAATGTAAATATTTTTATATTTGGATGTATATACTTCATTAATCATCATTTTGAATATTCATCTTCAAAACCCTTCCAAGCCCTCAAAAACTAGTTTTGAAAAAAAATGATTTTCTTGCCATAAAATCACAATGGATCAACCTAAAACCCTTTCAAACATCAATTAAACTAAAATATTATTCAATAAATTCCAATTTAACATATGGATATGTCTAGATCAGGGTAAAAATAATGTTTTTAATGGAAAAAAGAATGGAAAATAAAGTACAGGGTAGTTCAATGGGATCCAATCGATGGAGTTTGAAGCCTAAGACTTGATATTAATCTAAAATATTCATTTGGTTAGAAATATTCTTGATATTTCCTATACTAGCTCAATCAAAATGGCTAGTCTGTAGAAAAAGGGAGCAAAGTGGGCCTAGTCAACCTTGTTGACTGAATGGTGAGAGTTTTTTCATCAAAATCACATATCATATGATGAGAAAAGTTGTTACATGTATATTATCATTTTTTATATGTTTAATGTAATTTTTTGTAGGTTATATGAATTTTTAAGTGTCAGAAGTAGATTGCTAAGCCTAGTTGGCTTAGTAGGCTTATTTAATGAAACAAGAAAAGTAAGTTGGTGTTGAAGATGGTCATCTAGTAGTTTATTTTTCATTTAAAAACCACATTCCATGATAATTTCAGTCTTTATCTCCATTTCATGCAATGAAGGAGCTAATTGGGTTGATTGGTATTGAGCTTTAGTTAAATTTTGACTAGATCATGCATCTATTATGCTTTCCATGCAAAGTAGGACATTCTAATATTCCAACTCAACTTAAAATCACTTCAAGTGGAGTCTACATAAAATATTGGCATTGATTTTTATATAAGATGATTTGACAACTCATCAAGGGTCCACCACTTCCAAATATATGCCAAGATTGAGGATTGTACATATTTTGAGGAGTTTAAAGATATTTTAGGACTTGATTTAATATTGTAAGAGGATTATGTCTTGAGTTAACTAAATAAATACAAATCCTTTTTGAATTTATATCCCACTTTGGCTAGAGGCTTTATTTTTGGATATATATGTTAGATTTTGAAGCCTTTTTTGATGATTCCTAAAGTTAGAATAGAAATTATAATTGGTACCATACATTAATAAAGGAAATATTTTGCACATGAGTTTATGATAGTAAAGTGTATTAGTAATTTTGTAACACCATATAAGTAAAATTTGTATCCCCTTCTTTCAAGTTTTTTTCCTCACCTACTATGGTAATCTCATCATCTATAGTTCAATTAAAGAGCTAAGAACATTAATTATACTACAAACTTCTTTCAAGCCTTCATTTAAAACACTGATGTTTAAGAATAATCTGAAGAGTTTATTTGTGGATTCATATGTGTGCCTTAGTTTCAAAAGCTTATAGAGGATAAAATTTACTGAGGTGAATCACCATAGTAAGTAGGGTTTCCCTTTTCAACTTCTTTCTTCCTTTTTCACCCCAAAAATAAAAAAAAATAGTATAGTTTTAGGTGACAAATCTTAAGGGAACCTTCTCTCTCTAGAGGTTCTTCTCACTAAAAATTCACCCACACTCTAATAAGATCCCATTGTATAATCTGGAGAGAAGGTATGCTTGCACATCTTCAAATAGGGTGCTCTTCAGATTGATAATAGTTTTTGGCACGTCTGGTGGGACAAATTATTCACACTCTTGAACCATATATCTACATATCTTAGTATATATTAATTTTGAAAATTTCATTTTCTAATTTTCATGCCACCAATATTTATCATAAGATCCTTTGCAAAATGGAAAGAGATATATTTCTATGAGTTATCTTTTCAATTAGCAAAGAAGTAGAGAGCCTCTCAGGCAAATCCAAGTCCTACACCTTCTATTTCCCCTAAACTGTACTAAATCCTCCTGTTCAAGATAATATTGTTCAACCAAAAATTATTTTAAATACCATAACTTAGATGGATATTCCTAAAAGACAAGCCTTTATGCCATTCAATGGTGGTAGTTTTTTGAATCTCAATCAATGAGATGATATTTTAGTTTCTACTCTAAAGGCTCTTATTTATTTTATAGGGGAAAATACAATTACCCCTATAGAAAATATTATAGATATTGTTAATCTTTGTTCAATACATCGTGTTACATATGAAAATGTAGTAATGAGGTTGTTAGAAACTTCTTTCAAAGGGAACACACTTTAGTGGTACAAAGGTTTGGCTCCTACATCAATCAATAACTGGGATTAATTTGGAGAGGTCTTGTGAAATCACTTTGAGGAAAAAAGTGATCATCTTTCACTTTTGGAGAATATTAAAATAATCAAGAGATTTAATCATGAATTCATGGTAGATTTCAACTATAGGTTCCAAAACACTTAGGACATAATTTCTACAGTGATCAAGCCTACATCCAATTATGATTTTCTATATTATATGAAGGCTCTCAATTCAGATGTGTCTATAATGATTCAATACATTGGAGGGAACACTCTACTTGAAGCTTTTGAATTAGAAATCAAGGCTGAAAATTGCCTTATAAAAGTAGGCAAGTTATCTCCAAGGCCACCAATGCCTCTCTTTCCAGAGATCCATCCTCCTACTCCAACTATTACTCTAGTTCTAGATTCAAGAATTTTTTTATCAAATTAAATGTGATAAAATTGATATATTGAGGAAGATAAAGAGTCTTCTCAAATATTAGACCAATAATTTGATTGCAATAGAGATACAACAAGTTCCACCATATAGTCCATATCAAAATACTAATCAAAATTACTAGTATAATAGGTCATCCTATCAATCCAATCAACAAGGACAAGGGAATAATTATTAGTCAAGGAAGTATAATCTTAATGCTATAAGAAATTCCATAGCTATTGTGCCAACTCAGAGCAACTATGATCAATATGGACAATGGAATAATCAAAGGGATCAAGTAAATAACATGGTAATGGCTCCAACTGGTGATAACTCACATCAATATTTTATGCAATAGGGTTTAGTTATTCCTTAATTTGAAAACCACCCATATTCTTAGAACAAGGAAGCCACTCTACTCCATAGAGACATTCCTTCATTAACTCAATTAGAAGTGCCAAAACAATAAAGAGAAGCTAGTGGTAAGGCACCTATTGAAACTAAATTTTTAAACTTCTAAGAAGGTGAGAATTATTTTGAACACATGGATGCAAATCAAAGTAATGATTTATCTAATATTGATAATTTAGTTTCAGCCCATAATATATCAAATAAAATGGAAATTGGTGAAGGTTTAGGTCTTCATAAGGAAGCCCCTCTTCCTTTTCAACAACTACAAAAGATAACTACTCATAGGTTGCCTCAGAAGAGTTCCAATCAACAAGCTCAAGATCTAAATGGGAAGAATGTGAAAGGGCCTTATATTCCATAGTTAACACAAAATTTAGGATCCCCCATACTCTTAAATTTTAGACAAATATAGTTACTTCTCCACTTAGTATTATGGATCATATGAAGAAGACTTTAATATCAATTTCAATGTGGGATACACTACTAATCCTAGGACAAAAGGAGTATTTAAAAGAGGATATTTTAAACCACCTAAAAGGTAAAGAGTAAGTGTTTTTATAAATAATTGTAATCCAATTATTGATCCTCAATATCTTAAGGTGAATAAACCTCCTCCATTTTATCTTTTTGTTATCATAGGAGGTTATATGGTTCACAATTGTATGATTGACCATGGGGCTAGTACCTCCATCATGCCTAAGTCAATAGATGATAAATTAGGATTATAATATGAATCCCATGAGAAAAGTGTCTTAAAATTATATGGGTATCCTATAAATTCTATAGGTGTGTTGAAATATCTAAAAGTTATACTTGTTGCTTGTCCAAACTTCACCATTACATAAGATGTAGTTGTTGATTTACCTCCATATTTTGCACTATGCCTATCCAGAGATTTTAATGCTAAAATAGGAGGTTACCTTTCCCAAAATTGGTCATATATGGTTTTTATAACTAAGTATGGAACCAAATTCACTATGATATATGAGCCTATTTCCATATTTCACCTTGAATCATATATGCCAAATATGTCAAATGTGAATTACAGTATTTCAAAAGCAGAAGAGAACATAATTGAAAAAGAGACTTATAATCATCTTGAACACACACAAAATCTACTCTTGGATGAGTGTGATACTGAAAATAATGGATATGAACCCTATAAAATTATTGAAGATATTGGTTTTAGAGTCTATTGTATGCATGAAGAAGGTAATTTATTGCCTAGTCTCACTAGCTCAATGCAGAATCAAGAAAGAGTATTGAATCTATACTTTGATGGATCTAGATCAAATAATGGAAGTGGGGCTGGTGTAATGTTTCTTTCAACACAAGATCAAAATTATTATTCTTCTATTATATTTTAGTTCTTTTGTACTTCAAATACTGTAGAGTATGAAGCTCTTATTCATGGTCTTTGGTGGGGTAGAAAGAGGAATATTAAGCTCTTGCAAGTGAAAGGTGATAGTGAGTTTGTGGTAAATCAAGTTATAGGTTTAAGTGAAGAAAATAACCATATTTTTAATGTCTAAGAACATATATTTTGGGATCTCATGGCATATTTCCTTGCATTTGACATCTGCTCCATTCTTAGAGGAGCAAATCAACATGTAGATAGACTTGTTGCCATAGGAACATAGTATGATATTGTGGATCAACTCAAAGATAATAAAAATCAGACCCAAATCAATATTTTATGAAGATATTTAATTCTAAATAATTATTTAATTTGGAATTTTTCTGATTCTATTAAGTAGATAGCATATTTCTTACAAAATAAGGTAGAATTTTGCCAAAGAAATCATGATAAATTGTAGGATAAATATGGAAATCAAATTGTGAAATTGAAATCAAACAAGATGCCTAAAGGTTGGTGACTTTAGAAATAATTTTCAATGAATATGGTCAGCTAAGTAAGGACAAGGTGAGCATTTCTTCTAAGAAAAAGCATTATGAGAAAATTAGCATATTTGAAGGTAAGAAACTCAAGTTGGGTAAAGTGAACATTGATTCTAAGAAAGTAGATTTCATTTCATTATGTAAGGATTTCATGGATGTATTTTCTTGGGAATACCATGATTTGAAACATTTTGACCCTAGATTGGCACAACATATTATTGAGCTTAAACAAGATGCAAAACTAGTAAGACCAAAATAAAGGCCCATCAACCCCAAGGTTGAAATTATCATGAGAAAAGAGCTTACAAATCTAATTGAGTCAAGTATAATATTTTTTATAAAGAACACAACATGGTTATTGAACCTTTTACCAATGAGAAATAAAAATGGAGAGATAATACTTTGTATAGATTTTAGATATTTGAATAGAGTTTCACTAAAAAACCATTATCCACTTCCTTCCTTGAATCAATTTTTTTTAGAGAGTATCAGGTTCACAGAGGTTCTATTTACTAGATGGGTACTTATCATATAAATAGATATCGGTGAAAGAGCAAGACCAATATAAAATAAATTTCACCACTAAATGGGGTACCTTTGCTTACAAGAAGATGCCCTTTGGACTCTCCAATGCTAGAGCCACCTTCCAAAGCACACAATAGATGTTGATTTTCATGGTCTTTTGAGTGAAATGGTTTTAGTTTATCTTGATTACATTATATTATTTTCAAATAATCCTAATGATAATCTAACACACTTGAGAAATGTTTTTGATAGATGTAGGTAATTTGGAGTTTCGTTGAATCCAAAGAAATGCATTTTTTTAGTGCATAAGGGGAGACATCTTGGGCATGTGGTGTCCAAAGATGATATTTACATTGATATAGAGAGGATAGATGCAATAATTTATATATCATTTCCTAAACATAATAAAGGATTGTAGTGCTTCTTGGGCAAGATAAATTTCATTAGAAGATTCATTCCTAGTTTTATAGAGCTAGTAAGACCACTCACTCAAATGCTGAAGAAACACCAAGAATTAACGTGGAGTAAAGAATGTAAAAGGAGATTTAAGGATATCAAGTAACAAATAAACTAAGATCCTAATTTTCTCAATCTATATTTTATTAAGTATTTTTTATTGTATGTTTTTTCTACATCTAATATAATATTTAGCCATGCTTGTGCAACAGAATAATGAAGGTTTGGAATAACCCATTGCTTTATTTAGTCAAGATTTGGAGGGTTATTAAGAGATTTATTCCTTTGTATATAAAAAAATATTTTATATTATAAGAGGTCTGAAAAAATTTAGACATTTGGTTTCAAATAATAAGATTGTACTAATGGTAGCTCATCCAAATGTGAAAGATTTCATTCTCAATAGAGACTTGAGCGAAAAAATATATGGATGGGTCACTAAGTGAATGGAGTATGAAATTGAAATAAATGTTAAAATTATGGTCTGAGGTAAAGGATTATGTGAGCATATTGTAGAATATGTGAAATAAGGAAGAAAGATAATTTTGACAATTCAGGATACTCAACATCAAGCTGAAAATATTCTTCCTACAAGCTGGACATAGGACATTACTAGATTTATTCAAACCAAAGAGTGTGAAATGGGTTTAAATGAATAAAAAAGAATAATATTTAGTAAAAAATCATTTCCATACATTTTTATTGATGGGGTAATATTCAAAAAAGACATTAGAGGTATGTTTTTCAAGTGTATTGAAACTAGTCAATTTGACAATCTTTTTGAGCAATTTCATGATAGTCCTTCTAGAGGCAATTTTTCAGCCAAGACCATAGATAAAAAAATAATTAGAGATGGTTAATTTTTTCCTAATTTATTCATATATGCACATACATGGGTTATGTTCAAAGTGTATAATGTTTGTAGGGAAATATAGACTAGTTTTTATGCCACTAAAGCCTATTCAAGTTGAGTAGTCTTTCATACAATGGGGTTTAGGATTAATTGGAATGATACATCCTCCATATATTTTGAGTCATAAGTTTGTATTAATAGTTATATATTATTTCAAAATGTGGGTGGAAGTAGCAACTTTGAAGGATGCAAATGAGAACTATGTGCTTGAATTCTATGAGAGTCTAGTCACCCATTTTGGAGCACCTTATACTATAATATCAGATAATGCGTTAGCATTAAATAGGGAAAAGATATGTGAATGGGATATTTAATAAGGTATTTATCTAAAATATTCATAAAATTACTATCCACAAGGTAATGGACTAGTTGAGTCTACTAATAAGAACCTAATTCAGATCATCAAAAGAACAATGGAAGATAATTAGAGATCTTGGCATACAAAGTTGAAGACTACTTTATGGGTTGATATCATCACCCCTAATAATGCCATTGGTCATTCACCTTATCTCTTAGTTTATGGAAGAAAATCAAGGTTACCTATTTCTTTAGAGCTTCTAGCTTTGGATCTTACACATCAACTAGATCTTTTGGAAAGTGATGGAATGGAGGTTAGGATGAATGAACTAAGAGAATTGGAGGAGATGAGAGATTATGCTATGCACACCATGTGGTCAAACTAGTAGTAAGTCAAGAGAACATTTGACAAAAGAGATTCATCAAAAACATTTCAACAAGGAGACATAGTACTCAAATGGGATGAAGAGTAGGCAAATCTATAAGCACTCCAAATTTGATAGCCTTTAGAGTGGACCTTATATTATTGCTGATTGTAAGAAAAATAATGCTTTTTAATTATCTAGATTGAGTGGAGAAGATATTCCCATTCCTATGAATGGGATATTGCTCAAATACTTATATTAGGAGAGTCATTCCTTTATACATATTCATAGTTTAATTTATCTAAGTGCACATCTGCACATGCTTTTAGTAATCATTTTTTCCTTTCCAGTATGTTGTTGTCCATTCCTCTAAGTGAAAAGCTACACATGTTTGTTCTTATTTGTGTCATTATCTACAAAATTATTCCAAATTTATGTATATATCCAAGTCTATCATAACCAAAGTTTCTATAATTCCTTTGACCAGTAGGCTGGTCAACCCTTTAGAGTCACAATTTTTTTGAGAAATTTGACCTGTCAAAGCCAATTACTACCCTCATCATATGAAAGTTTCCAACAAACTTGTCAATAGTCCTTTATAGTTGGTAAAACTAATAAATTTTAGCCTTAAAGAGAAATTTTTGGTAAAAAATGTCAAAATTGAAGACAAAAAGATCACTAAAATATATATTTTGTCTTTAATCATATCCAAATATATGATTTTGGTCTTAGTCTAAAGTTTCAAAGTTTTAAAAAGTGATCTTTTGTGCTTTTAAGCCAAAAAAAACCCCAAGTCACAACACACATGCCAATTTACCCATTAAAACATGAAAAAAGGTTCCAAAATTGTATTTTTTCATAATATGGAATGTATTTCTTCTCAAGTCTTCTATTTCAAGTGGTGAAAGTGAAAGTCACATTTTAAAAGGCCAAAATAAGTTCTTTTCCTTCATTTTACAAGTAAAAATATGGATTCCATATAGATTCCATACAACTAGGGTAGGGTATATGAATATTAGGGAATATATGAGATTTAGTATGATTTTAATGGTATTTAGATGTAGTACAAGCCCAAAACTATTATTTTCTAGGTACTTACCCAATTTGCATATAGTGACATACCTACAGGTTTTCTGATAGTATGGACTATTGGAGGAGAGTACTGATCTAAAATTTGGGGTGAAGAAACTAGATTTAGATGGATTATTGATGGATCAAGTGGTTCTTCATTTGGCTTCTCTAGGCTTATGAACCATCTAGTTAAAAAAACAAGCTAATTTTTCTAGCCCTACAACCAGAAAGGTAACTAGTTTTCTTCATTTTCTCCTCATCAGGGTAGAGTTTCATGATCACTAAAGTTATTCTAAAATATTTGAAATTGAACATACCTCTCAATTGAATTTTAAATCTATTATTCATGAATTTCATGGTCAAACAAAGTAAGCAAAGTCATCCAATCAAATATGTAGTATAACATGCTTGGAAAGAGAAGTATGGTTTTGGAAAGAGAGTAGATTTTTTGGTTTTCTTATCTTGATCCATGGCATCAATTTATTCCATGATTTAATTTTTTCAATCAGGTTTTACCAATTAATTCTCCAAAATGTCCATGTCTTAGCCCATCTTGCTACTCTCAAGTGTGTCAAATGGGCTAGTTTAACATTTTAAAGGATTTTTTCCATATTTTAAGGTTTTTAAAGAAAACTATGTTTCATGTTTATCCCCTTTCCCTCCTCTAAAGGATTAAAAATTCATGTTTTGTGATGATGATTGGTTTGTGTTTGCATATGAAAAATTTAATATCCTTTATTGTACTCATTTGTGTTCCTTTCCACCACCATCCCATTCATTTCTATCTCACTACCATACTCTACCATCTTCTACTATTTTTGACTTCTTTTCCATCTCCATTATTGTGTTTTTTATCATCTTGCACCATATTTCACTCTTCCACCATTCCATTTTCATTTACCATCATTAAGAAGCCAAAATTTGATCATAGAGAAATATGAGCATGATAAAGAGTGTGTATAATCCATTCAAGGGCATATAAAATCTTGAGAAAAGGACAAGTAGGAGGCTCATATAGTCATGGAAATCCATAAAAAAACATCAATATCAGGAGAGGTATGGTTTTAGTGAGGATCTATCCATTGTGGTCTATTCAAGTGACCTCATCCAACATAAGAAATCAAGAGAAGCATGATCAAATTCATAATGATGACCTCTCCAAGGCCTAGTTCATTCTCCTTCCATACATGGATGATGTCATATAACCATACACAAGCTTGTCTTATTTTAAGGAAGGTTTTCTTGATTGTTTTATTAAATCATCTTATATATTTAGGCTTAATTGATCATGATAAATTCCTAGAGGAGAATAAGGACTATTTGGTTTGAATATGAACTTTAATAATATGTGTAAATCTTTCAAAGGTGGCTTAAGAATAATAAGAACCCCTACAATAGTCATTAAACTTGACAATTATTAAAACTTTTTCTAAGTTATGAAGGCTACTTGGGTCATGCCATCAAGGAATAAACTCAAGAGGTGAATATCATGATGAAGGAAGCCAAAGTTTAATATAGGTCAGACCTTAAGTGGCTCAAAATTATTGAAGGTTACCTACAACTAACATAACGAAACTCGCCTACAGCCCTAAAAAATAAGGTACAGTGACAATCAAACTTGGAATGAAGATTAAGAGGTGTTGTTTCACTATGTAGGGACATTTTGTGTGTGAATAATTCTATCATATCTTTGAGATGGAAAGGGTCACTTCATGATGGCATGTTTAAGAGCACCCACAATGTTACAAAAAGCATCCTATAGGCCTATTTAAGGCAGAGCTAATAGTGCATAATACTTCATATAGAAATAGGCCTATTAAAATCTTGAATAAGTATTCAAAACTTATGAATATAAATACTAACAAAATTAAAACATGTTTTAATCTTAAACTACTCAAAACATTAAATGATGACCTACAAGCCACTGTATAAACCATACCTTCAGTGATGAGGTTTGGTTAGCCACATGATTTATCAAGGTTTGTGAGAGGTATGAACATTATCAAATGTGATCAAAATTACTGACATAGATGATAACATAACCTAAATCATTAAGAGAGGGATAAAATTAGTCTTAACATGCACATTCCTAAAAATTCAATATCATCATCTACAGGCTCATACTAAACATCAAACCTAGCTCTTGGTAGTCCTAAGGCACTAAAAGGTCTCCAAGGAGGCTATTTATAAAACATAAATAAATAATATAGTTTTAAATTATCATGAGGAAAAATGGTTTCAAGTTACATTCAACACCAAGAATGGCTTAACAAGATGTACAAAATGAAATCAAAATCATGCTATAGTTAGCCATCAACAAGAACCTATAACCAAGTAGGGTTTTGAGGTAAGGAGACCTAATAAAGAGATTAAGGAAATTGAAAGCTACCAGATGGGGAGAATATCATGAAGAGTGCTATGAGGAACCTTAGGATATGTGCCATTTATATGAACACAATAGCAAATGATACTCAAGGTGCACCTATAGTTCATTGTTTGTACACTTAGGGTAGGGACTCACTAGTATAGGGAATTCAAGTTCTTTTGTAGGAAGAGGTATAATTTGATGGAAAGATAATGATTTTAGGATCATTTACATTAGTTTTTTATGAAAATAACCTTGTGAAGGAATTAAAGTCACTTATTTTGCTTTCTTCTCCTTATAATTACTCCTACAATCACCTTTGAGGTACCTACAATTACCTTGAAGGATTGCCACAGTCAAAGGTATGTTTGATACTTGAAGTACTCATCAAGGGTTTTTGAGCTTGAAAAAAGGTTATATATTTGAAAGTGATTAGAATTTAGGGATAGAGGATTTCAAATCATGAGAATTTTTTATAATGCTAATGAGCCCTAGAATTTACCTTCAGCCATCATAAAGAGAGAGTTACATCCATAATGACTACAAAGGGTTAAATGATGCAGCCCGAGGCTAAGAAGGTAACTGAGCTAAAGATGTAAAAATTTTTAGAGGTTTTGAGGAGAAATAATTATCATATAGGGTTTTGATGTTTTCATTCACTAAATCAAGATTCACCTATAGTCAGGAGAAGAAACCTATAGTTCACTCATAATGAGCTTGAATGCAAGAATTATCAAGGAGAGAGTGATTGAGGTTTCAAGATAGCTATGAGACCTATTGAGATCTTCATGAATCATTAGGTGGTCATAATACGTCTCTTTTAACCTTCTTAAGGTCTAAGACTAGTACTCAGTCCATACTAGTATTGAAAAAGACAAGCACTGTCAAGTACATGAAGTATGGGAGTTTTGTCTCCATGGTGTTTTAACTTGAGGGGGATGGTATTATATTGTAATATACATGAATTTTTGTATCACAATAAATTAAATGACAAAATTTTCAATTTGAACATATTTCAAATCACACCTATAGCTCTAGGGTAAGTAGGCTACAGTAATGCTTAAATTTCACATTCATATGCCTGCAAGTGTAAAATAAAATTTATTTCGAGATAAGGTGGGAATATGGATACATCCTCATGTATATACAAGTGATAAAATACATATTAAAATATTTTCAAGTGAGCTAAAACACTTTTGATCAGTTCATGAAGTGAAGGTACACAACCATTGTATGGATGATTGACAGTAGGGCCTAAAACCTTGTGTATAAAAGAAAGAATGCTAGAAGGGGTAAATGATGTTTTCAAGCTATTAAGAGGACTATTAGGCTAACTGAAAATTATTTTTACCTTTAAGACCTTGAAACACCATGAAATCATGTCCAAAAACATGAAAATATAATCAAGTATGTCACAATCCATGTAAAGGAGGAAAATTTAAGGATTTTGGTATCTACAGGTAGAATTTTGAATTTAAACTTGGTACATAGCATCATAATGAGTTCATGAATCATAAAAAAAAAAATTAAGACCATTGGACAAGTATAAGTACTCTTTATTTATCACAGTCATCAACATGTCTATTTGAGGTTATCATTTGGAGTAGGAAACATTTTGAGATGCCACGAAGGTTTCTAAGCCTAGGTGAGATTTTATAAAGAATGGGATTATGTTTTTATATCATAATAAGAATTTTAAATAGTGTAAAAACTCCAAATAATATTCAAACCATGCTCATACACGTTTTTTCAAGCAATCAAACACATAGGCCAAATAGGCATTTTTGAATTTTCAAGCAAGAAGATAATTTCAATTTTATTTAATATAATGGTAAAGAAAACATAATAATTTTTTAAATAATATAAAATTAGGGGAAGTTTATTTTTCATCCTGGTGAATAATTTCAATAATTTTTTTTTTGATATAATGGTAAAGAAAACATAATTATTTTTTAAATAATATAAAATTAGGGTAAGTTTATTTTTCATCCTGGTGAATAATTTCATTTTATTGTAGTTTTAGACACCCTTCCAAGCCTCTTGTTTAGATGCTTATATCTTTCACCACGTGAGGAGTTTGGTCAAAATATATTAGTATATTTTGAGTAAAAATATGAAACTATAATCTATGAATAACTTAGTTTGGGTGATGGTTTTTACTTTATGAACAATTGCTAAGAGTGTAGGCAGTCGAGAATGCAAGTAAAACCCTACAGGTAGTTTTCCTCCACGTGATAACTTTGCATATATTTTGCATGGGAACCCAATATTTTAAAGGGTTTAATGGGGGTAAATTTTATACACATAAATTTAAATATTTTTATTGTTATAGGTATGTAATTATTGAATCATCATTTTGAATATTTAACTTCAAAACCCTCCCAAGCCCTCAAAAAACTAGTTTTACAAAAAGCTGATTTTATTGCCATAAGATCACCATGGATCAACTTTATTTTTTAAAAAAAATCAATGAAAATAATAGAGGATTCCATAAATTCCAATTTGACATATGGATCTATATGGATCAGGGCAAAAATCATGTTTTTATGTAAAAAATAATGGAAAATGAAGTATAGGGTAGTTTAATGGGATCCAATCAATGGAGTTTGAAGATTGAGACTTTTTATTCATATAAAAATATTAATTTGGTAAGAAATATTCTTTAAATTTCCCATATTAACTCAATAAAAATGGCTAGTCTATAGAAAAAGGGAGCAACGTGGGCCTGGTCAACCCTGGTGACTGAATGACAAGAGTTTTCTCATCAAAATCACATATCATATGGTGAGAAAAGTTATTCATAGTTTATTATCATTTTATTTTCAGGTTTCATGGTATTTTTTGTAGGTTATATGAAGTTTTATGTGCCAAAAGTAGATTGTTAGGCCTAGTTGGCTTAATACGCTTGTTTAATCAAACAAGAAAAGTAAGTTGGCATTGAAGATGGTCATTAAAAAGTTCATTTTTAGTTTAAATGCCACATTACATGATCATTTCAGTATTTAATTCCATTTCATGCAATGAATGAGCTAATTGGGTTGATTCATCTTGAGCTTCAGTTAACTTTTGACTAGATCATGCATCTATCATGATTTCCGTGCAAAGGGGGACATTCTCATGTTAAAAATCAACTTCAAATCACTTCAAGTGGAGTTTCCATCAAATATTGGTATAAATTTCCATACAAGAGGATTTGAAAACTCATCAAGGGCCCACCACCTTCATTTATATGCCAAGATTGAGGATCATGCATGTTTTGAGGAGTTTAAAGGTATTCGAGGAATTGATTTAATATTGTAAGAGGATTATGTCTTGAGTTAAATAAATCAAGACTAATAATTTTCTCCTTTCTATTAAAATTTGGCTAGAGGATTTATTTTTGGATATATATGTTGGCATTTGAAGCTTTTTTTGATGATTTTTGAAGTTAGAATAGAAATTGTAATTGGCACCATACATTAATAAAAGAAATATTTTCACATGAGTTTATGGTAGTAGAGTGTATTATTGATTGTGTACCAGCATATAAGTGATATTTTTATCCCCTTCTTGTAGGTCCTTTCCTCACCTACTATGGTAATCTCATCCTCTACAGGTCAATTGAAGAGCTAGGAACATAAATTGCACTGCAATCTTCTTTCAAGCCTTATTTTGAAACACTTATGTTTAGGACTAATCTAAAGAGTTTATTTTTTGTTTCATATGTTTGAATTACTTTCAAAAGCTTTTAGAGAGCAAAAAATTACTCAAGTTCATCACCATAGTAAGTAGGATTTCCCTTTTCATCTTCCCTATTCCCTTTTCACCCCATAAAAAATAAGAATAGTTTTAGGTGATAGATTTTAAGGAAACCAACCCTCTCTAGAGGTTCTTCTCACTTCAAATTCACCCACACTTTAAGAAGATCCCAATGTATTAGCTAGAGAGAAGGTGTGCCTACACATCTTCAAATAATGTTCTCTTTAGATTTATAATAGTTATATTTTCCAAGGAATGAGGAACCTTTTAGAATATTTGAAAGCTTTTGGGTATTTTAGGTTATAACTTACAAAACCTAACTTGTAATTTTCAGTTGAGACTTTTACAAATTTTTAAGATGTTCAACTTTGACAAAATGGAAATTATAACCTACAATATGAGTTTTTTAAAGTTAAAGAACTCAAACCTTGTCAAAAATAAAAGTGTAATTCAAAAGTTTCACTTTTAAACCTTTTGAGCATGTCAAAAAGATACTTGAAAATTACAAATGGTTCTTTCTCAAAAAGAGTTGTGAAAATGATAGTTACAATTTTTAACCTGCAACTTTATAATGTTCTTGAAAATAAAGAAATTTAATACACAAAATTTATTTTATTGAAATAATTAAACTACAACCATAACCTCTAAATATTCATTATCCTTCCTTTCATGTATCTTCTCAATATAAGGATAACATATTTTGAAGATCTCTAGGAGATGATCTTCATTAGGACTAAGTGAATATAAGTTACTTATCTCAAATTATTCCATTATCTTAGAAAGTTACTAGATGCAGCCCTATATACTTGATTGTATTTCCCCATTTTATCTAGTATATTATGATACCTAATGAATCAGTGGATGGAACTCAATTTGAATGTTGTATCTCATGTTGACTCTCTCTTGACCACTCCTTAGAACTTGTCCTAAACCTATTGAATTGAAAGTATTTGATCTTGATGATTCATTTCTTTAAATGAAAACCTAATAAGCAAATCCTCAATGTCCTAGATTATATTCTTGGCCTTATCACATTTAGCCTTTGTCTTATTAATACTCTTAGTGAGTATTCTTATTCTAAAATTAGCTTCTCTATTTAATTCCTCATGCTCTGCATCATTTTTCAATTTCTTCTTTGTAATGAGGGTATCAATCACAATGATGTCAAGATCTTGAAATTTTGGGAAGCATAGGTTCAACCTTTTAATCTTTTCCTTGTATTTTATTATTTACATTTTCAAGGATGCCCTATCATCTTTCAGAGTCTTGTAATAGTCCATTACTAGTTTAATTACTCTATTTACTTGCATGATAAGTTCATCAACCCATTATTTTATGTCCCTTCCCATACTACCAATCTTTGTTATTATTTAAAGTGTTTCTTTGTTAGGGAACTGAAGTAAGAGACTAATTTGGTTGGGTTATTGTATCTATAAACTTGTTCAAAGTAGCTATTAGTTATTCAAATTTATTATTCAACTCATATTTTGTGACCTTATCACTATCCATATTCTCAAAAAGAGAGATAGTGTTGGACTAAGCATTATGTTTTAGTCCTCTTGTAAGACATCCTAGATGCACTTTGGATATTTAGTAATCCCATACCACTAGATCTTCTTTTTGTTTGTATGATGGGGGAACTACAATTTCTACATATTTATCCCCTACTAAATCATAGAATACCTTGGATATGGAAATGGGGCTTGCCTTTGATCTTTTTGATGCCTCCAAAAGGCTAAAGTCTAGTGTATTAGGGGACACCATCTATTTCCTCTTCTTTCCTACTGATTTTACTAGCCAACTTTGAGTGGCATCTTATGAACCTAGCATTGTCAACTATGAATCTACAACTAAAGTTGTTACACTAGTGGTTATTTTGGTAAGTGTTCTATCTATCATTGATATGGAAGCTAAATCCTACACTAATGTTTTGTTAATCTCTTCCCCATATATGGGTTAAGTATCCATAGTTGTATCAATGATTTCCTTTATCTTTATTTCCTTAGTGGGGATTTGGGTTATTTTAGAAATGGAAAAAATGGGTGTAGTGGAAATGGATGTGCTTGATAGGGATGTGGGAGCTAGAAGTGACATAAGTTGGGGGGGGGGGGGTAGGCATGGGTAGTTGAAATAGGGGAACCTAAGGAAGTGTGGAATCTAGGTCAGTGAATGAATGAATCAAGGTGGTGGGAACACAAATTTGATGAAATGGGGAATTTAATAAGAGATGAAAATGAAGCATTAGCTACTCTAATGCTTGAGATGGCTAGTGGTATTATAGTTAGGATGTCTAAATCCATAACCATGTACATCTAGGTGGTGTTAGTAATTAACAAAGATGTGGTGGATATTAAGGATG
Organism: Torreya grandis; assembly: GCA_037957365.1. Lineage (NCBI taxonomy): Eukaryota > Viridiplantae > Streptophyta > Pinopsida > Cupressales > Taxaceae > Torreya > Torreya grandis. The sequence continues at coordinate 1,733,526 of JARHVA010001162.1, forward strand.
AGATGGAAAGAACTATTGAAGAGGGGAGTGAAAGTAAAGCCTAAATGTCCAATTGTGTTGATTGGCTTATTGACAATGGAGTCACTAACATAAGTGACCTAGTGGAAATAGAGGGGGAAATTGTTTGAGGTAATTATAGAGTAGAGATAGGAGGAGGAGGAGGAGGTATTGTAGTTGGTTGAATAATGGAGATAGGGGAGAAACTATTTGTGCTTGAGAATTAGTTGTGTCTTTGGTAGAAGTTGGCATTGACTAATACATTTAGTGTGTTGATGCCTCTTGGATACTAGATTAACCTATTTTAGCCTTTTATTTCTTCTTAATTTTTTGTGATACCATTGGCCTATATTCCTATTATGTTTAGGTTTCCATTTCTATAACCCTCTACAATTGTTACCACACATTTTTCTTTCACTTCTCTAAACTTATCACTAATACTTAAGGTTTCCTTGGTAACCTTGATCCCTTTGATCCTTATCTAGTTAATTTTCATCTCCATTACATTGGTGGTCCTATCCATCAATGAGAAGGACTTAGGTATGGACCATATGACTGAAGGAATAAGTTGAGAAAAGATCTTGTTATCATAGTAAACCTTGTCAATTAGAGATTCATCATCTATTAAGTCCTTAGGATTGGTTCTATGTTGTCAGTTTTGATTTGTTCTAGGGTCATCTTGAAATGATATCTTAGTCTCACCTCCTCTTCATCTTGCATGTCTTCCTAGTAATACTCATAATAGGGAATGTGGGAATATGTTATCATCCCAAATATATTGGGAATGCTTCTATTCACATCATAAAATGGCCTTATATTGAGAGATCTTAAGGTTAATTGAGTCATCTTAGCATCTACACATTTGGATTTTGATAGGGAAGGACATGTATACCTCCCTATCCTAATGGGGAAGTGGATTATTAAATTATATTTTCTTGAAAATAATTTGTGAGTCTCTAAAAGCTTCCTCATAAGTTCTATTAGAGCCCATATATGACTTATATACCTTGGAATGGTGTAAGGGAAACCACTAAATCCTTCTACTTTGATGTATGAATATGTTATGAATTAAATGAAATATGATCCCCAATTTGTGATCTCAAAAGTTTAGGCATCAGATAATCTTCTGTCTTATAGCTCCTTGTCAAACATAATTATGATGTAGTATATGAAATAATGATATACACTTCTAAAATGTTATCTACTTGCCTCAATGGTGATGTTAGGGTAATAATTAAAGACCTTGTTGACCTAGTCAGGTACTATGTTTAACCTTAGGAAAGCCCTTCCCTTTGCTAATATGTAAAATAAATATGAAGTCATGTAAAACTTCCTTGAATTCTTTACTTACACCAATTGTTTATAGATGGAGTTAAAAATCAACTAGGCCCACTAGATATACTATTTATTTTGGTGGATCACCTAGATGTATTGGTACATCCAATCCTAAAATTTATTGGCATCTAGATTTCTAGTAATTCTATGTAAGAGTATGATTATGTCACCCACTTCCTCCTTAAATTCTATTCTTTCTAGGGTTATAGGTAGTCTTGTAGATGTGGTTCTAGAGATGTTTAGCCATTATTTGTTCATGACCCTTAAACATGCAGTATTATTATCTTGATAAAACTTATTTGATGAGTCAGGGGTTAAATCAAGATAAATCTTATACTCTAGAATTAGGAACATGATGTTGATGATGTTAGGGTCCAAGTTCAAAATCTTTTTTCCCTTGTCATTCACCACCTCCCTCTTCTCTGCATCATAGTGCTTTGTCAATGTGAGCATAAGATCATGACTATGTACTAATAGTGGGAATGTTACTGCTTGTGGAAATCCATAGTCATAAATGATTTGAATCCAATCATTCTTGAATTCGACATTTAATCGTCTAGAAACCAGCTAGGTCTATATGACCTAGGTCTGTATGACCTAGGTCTATGTTTGTGATCTCATTAGTGTTAGAGTCTAAGATGAGTGGGACGTTAGGTCCCTTAGACTTGAACTTAATTTATTTTAGAGACATAGGTTATAGGAAATTTTTTGTGGGAAAACTAAATATAAAGTTTGCAAGTTTTAGAATTGCAATTATAGGTAAAAAATCTAGTGGGGTTTTGGAGTTGCAATGATAAGTAAAAAATAAAGTCGGGTTTATAGTGTGTATTTGTAGATAAAAAATTTGATGGGTTTTAGAATTGTAAAATGCACTTGAAATTTTTAATGGAATTCATGATGGGTTTTAGGCTTTCTATTGTATGTAAAATCCTTGACAGGGATTTAGAGTTACTTTTAAATTGAAGATTCTCTATGAACCAGTTTGAAGTTGATTTTTACACTGGGAAACTCTAAAAGTATTGGAGTTTTTTTAGTAGGTCAAATATTTGTGGGATATGTATAGGGAATTTTGAGGGAATATTCTTGATTTTAATAAATTTTCTCAAACTCTATATTTTTTACAAATTGCTGAAAATGATTGGAAAGAACTCAAGAATGCAGACAACTTCAAGAAAATGCAAACAAGAAATATGAAAACCCTAAATTTCTTATAAGATATGAAAATTTGCATGATTTAAAAGGAAAAGTACATTTATACTAATAGAGAATAATGGTAGATGGAAAACATGATAAAAAATAGAGGAATACCATTTGCAAAGGATGGTAATAAAGGTCATGTCTCGGTGCAATGTTGGCAAGGTATGGCATTAATGAGGTAGGGCATTGATAAGTCATGGCTTAGTTTCCTTGTACGTATAGATTGAAATCCAATTTGAAACATTGAAAATTATTTTTAAAAGACATATTTTAAATAATATAACCCTATAATAAATTCCAATTAGGTCAATGGTTGGGAAGATGGTGGGAGTTTCATAGTTTTAGAGTCATGGTGTAATTTTGCAAGTTTTCAAAATTGCATTTTTCACTCTAACCTCCACTTTTTTCTAAGTTAATTGGTGTATTAGAATTGTAAAATTGTAATTTGAGGTGTAATTTTCAACTTTTTCAAGTTACAAATTACAATTGGAGTTTTGGTTTCTATAGGAAGGGTAGTCGATGGAAAATTGAACTTTAATTATAATTTACAACTTTACAAGTTAAAAATTACAACCAGAGTTCAAATTTATATGGGAATGGTAGTCAATGTAAATTATAACTTTGATTTCAATTTTAAAAATTTAAAGTTTCAAATTACAACCAGAGTTACAATTTATATGGGAAGAATATTTAGCATAAAGTGAGGTTCCAATTGTAATTTGAAACTTGTAACTGATTTATACTAGGCATTAGATAAGTGGGAAGCGTAGGCTCAATTCAATTTGAATTTTTTCAAGTTAAAAATTGCATCTAAATATCTAGTTTCTACTAGGTATGTGAAAATCAAGAAGCAAAGGTTTGGATGTAATTTACAAGTTTGTAAGTTACAAATTGCAACCAAATCTCTAGTTTCCATTAGGTATTGAAAAAAGGTATCATGGGTAATTTTAAGGATTTTTTTCTCAAAAATTAATGTGTCTCCCTTAGGGTACAAGATTTTTTGACATTTTTTAATAAAAATATCAACATGTCATAACTTTGATAGAGAATAAAAAGTGTTGGTAAAATAAGGTGAAATATCTGATGGTGGATAACAATGAATTTTAATGGATAAAGTAGTTATTTGATAGAGTTTGGAGTGAGATGATGGGGAAGGGAAACCAAAATAAAAATAAAAAAACAAAAAATAACTTGTAATATCCTAGATAATTAAAAAACATGTCCCCACTTAAAACTTCAGGTAAATGAAAATAGAAAAAACATGATTTGGGATAGAATAAACTAGAGTCTAAGCACAAAAATGAAGTGCTAAAATGAAATGAGGAGATTAAATTAAATAATGGTGGTTAAAAATACCCTTATACACATAGGTAATGGCCTTCATTAATGAGTTTTGAGTTGGGATATAAGGGATTCACTATAGATCTCAATGTCTGACAATTATGAGGCAGTTGTTAGAGTTTGAAAACTACTCTATAATCATCAAGATTAGAAATATTTTAGGCATCTATTTGAGTCTAAAGGATATAGGGAATCCATAAAATATTTATGAATTTATAGCATTTATTAGAGGTATAAAACTACAAAATTTTCATCAAAGTCCTACATATACTTGGTAGGCATCAGAGTTTGATGCCTGCTGAGTAGGTGCTAAACTTTTATAATTATTTTTTTAAATAACTGATTTTAATTATTTTTTTGTGTAAGAATGAGAGGGGGATAATAACTAAAATTTACCTTTAAATCCCATGTTTTAGTGTTTCAAGAATAATCCATGGACACATGTGCATTTTTTCAAACAATTGAAGTTCATTTAAAATAAAGATTAATTTGCATAAACATGTAGCGGAATTCAAATTCAAAGAATGCCACTACTAGGATTATTACAACATAAAAATGGATGAAACAAATTTTATTCTACATATACATGTAATACATATACCCCCACCTTTGAAATGGAATCTTCCAATATAATCAAACCAAAAATGAGAAAACAAATATAATTTTGGTCATGTTCTCCAAATTACCAACAACCCCCCTTTCAAAATATGAGATCTATTACTTAAATGGATCAAATCCAAAAGATCTCTCAACTCCTGATATCACTTTTTCTTCCTTAGTCATTCTGTGTACTTCCATATATGTTTCAAGTAAGAAAATGTTACAAAATTTGATAAATCTTATTTTTCAATATACATTCCTTGTAATTAGAATCCTAGATAAGTGATATAGATTAAATGAAACATTTTTATAATAAAAATATACTATTAGGAATTAATAAGTGTCTTTTGGTATTTAAAGATCAAATTAGGATTTGATTCCCATTTCACACAATCTAAACACCATAGTGAAGGAGATGAAGTAGTGTTATTTCAAAGACCTATGAAGTTATAATGAAGATCAAATTGGTCATCCAAGTCGTAAATAGTACTAAACTCAACCACCAAAATATGAAGTATTTTGACCCTCAATAACACTAAGGCAATTTATCACTGAGTAGGATTAATGTTACAAATGCATGTTGATCTCACCATAATTAACATGCCAAGTATAAGAGCAACCCATCACAAAATCCAAGAAAATTCCTCCAAACACACAAACACACCAAAACTAATACAAAGTAAATCCAATAATGGAAAGATGAACACACACTCTATTTTTGGTGATACAACATTGTTAATGACTTTGGATGTTCCTACATCAATTTATTTCTCTTCATTTTTCCCCTTTCCAACTCATTTTTTGAGAAAATTAAAATGGGGTCCCTCAAATTTCATAATATGGTGAAATTTGAGGACAAAAATTACTTAGGTTAGTTTTTTACTAGATATTATATTTTTCTATATGTGATGATGACATACATTGATAGTGTAGATTATATTTCTTTCTTTATGCATGTTTGATGCTATTTGTTTGAATATTCTTATTATGTGTGATGTTGGATTATCCTTTTTAGATCTAATGTTAGATTTCCCATTATCCATGTGACATTTGATCTTACATTATGTGTGTGACATTACATTATCCATTGTGTGTGTGGAATTATTTTTTCCATTATGTGTGTGACATTTAATTTTTCATTGTGTGTCCTTAATATTTATATGACTATATTGAGTGCTATTGCATGTGTTTTATTATGTTCATCATGGGCATGACATCTATGTGTGATTCTATTCAATATGTGTGGATAAATATAGGATTATCTACTAATATTTTTGTGTCATGATCTATACCATGCATGTCTTATTTTTAGTGTCATGATACATATTATGCACCTTCGACATAGTTATTAATCAATTTATGGATGCTCATTGCTATGTTTTTTTAATCAATTGTATAATTTTGAAAATCTATCTGCTATACATTTTTTTTAATATCTTAAAAGTCATTACCAATTTAAATCATCAAATTCACCATTATTTAAATTACTAATCTAACACAAACATAATGTTACCAAATATGATATGTAGGTGGAACAGTAACTTCAAAGGTATTGTACACAATGAATATATTAAATAAAGTACCATATATACATCAATCCTTTCAGGACTTAAAAATTATAATGCTATAAAGAGTAATAAGGTCAGTCTTAGTTATACTATAAAATAAACTTCACATTAGTAAGTCTCATAATTACATACTTCACACAGTATGATTTTAAGTGTAATTCTCAATACATACAATCAAGTTACTAAAAGGATTGGGTCTTTAATTAAATCTATCCATAACATTTTCTATAATTTCCTTAGTTTTCATGCTGAGAAAAAAATACAATCCCATATTCAATATGAGTGTACCTAAGTTGCTTTCTTTTCCTACTCACAATAATCACCCACTAAAAGTTTGTATTCTACATGTTGTACATATTTTAATTATTATCCTACCTTAAAATAGGATCCAATACATGCACAATTCTAATTTACATTTTAATGTTTCTAAAAAAATCATGGCTATATCCAAAAAAATAAAAGTATCATTCGAAACCTAGATTAATATTTAGTTATATATGGATAATACCCTAGGAATAAAAGTCTACGTACAACCAAATATTTCATATCTAAACCTAGCCATTACTAAACCTATGCATGCATATGGTTGTACTAAATACCTATAGGTCTAGATTTCGGGTACAATTTCAATCATTTCTTTTTTATAGAATGAGATTTATGGGAATAAACTATGTGGAAATTATTACATCAATGTGTTTAAAATCACCATCCTAATTATGAATCACATATGATGATTCAAAATACCTTGATCTAAAAATTTTCACATAATTTATTCCCATAAATCTCATTTTTAGTCTCATTGTATGAAAAAATTAGAGATCTCATTTTTTTTACTCATTAAAAGCCTAGTTTTTTAATCCAAAACCTTATCACCACATTTTTAGAATCAAAGAGAGTGCAGTTTATAATTTTATTAAATTGGGAAATGTTCTAACAAGTGGATATGCTCTATGGTCATGTGTGAGAGTGGTATTTCACCCCTAGTTCCATATAGGATACGATATCCTTAAATAATTTAAATAAAACAATTAATCTTGATAACTATATATTTTATAAACAAACATTATTTTTAATGACCAACATTTATTTCATATATTCCAATGCACAAGGGAAAAACACCATACAACTATTTATGGATTTAAACACCATTCTTTATATTTGCAAGTTACAAAATTTTAATAAACAAAAAGTACATAAAATTTCATATTAAACCCTGAATTTTGATAACCAAATTTAAAAAATAAGTAATTACTTGGTTATGAAAGATGATAATGATTTCCACTTCAAATCATCATTCCTTGCAAAACTTTTCATCTTTTCTAATTTATGGTCATTGCCTTCAATCCATTATGTTCCTTTTATTTTTATCCCCATTTCAATCAACTTGGTATAGATTTCATTTTTCATGCATCCATTATTATCTTTGCCTTCTTTGTTGAAAGCATGTTCATGTCCATGTTCATTTCATTTATCTAGCTATTTTTTGAATGAAACCAAAACCACTACTCCCATGCATTTATTACAAGTTAATTCCACTATTGAGATCCCTAAATGAACTAAACCTCACTATAATTTTAGGGTTTCCCAACCAAAGCAACTTCCTTTAAACGTGAGTTTACTGAGTGTCAACCCAATTACTACTTTGAACTCTTGTTTCATTCCCTTTACCAATGGTAACTTTAATTCTTTATGTCAGTTATAATTTTTGACTCATTCATTAGATGGATAGTTTTAATCATTTTCTAACCTTTTCTCAAGCTTCATAATTAAACTTTTTGACTTTATCCCTTTAAATTAATCCTTAATATTCATAAGTCTCATGCAATGCACACCACCCATGGTGTTTAAGTGTTTTATTTTTTAATATAATCACCACTAAGAGGTATATTCATTATTATACACACATTTAATATTTTTACCTAATAATCCATATTATTATGCCTTAAATCCATACCTTTGAAAGTATGAATTATGCAAGCAATACGAAGATATGGCCTTGCAAGTTGAACAAGGATAAAACTATGCAAACAAAACCAAGATGCACAAAACTTCTGAAATAAAATAAATCAACACAATGTTTAAAGATATATATGGTTGTCACACATCATTTAAAAAATACTATAAAACCTAATACTACTTAAGCAACATTATGTGAGTATGATTATTCTCAACTAGCTTTTCTATCCCTACTACCATTATTTACCACCTTCTCCCCTATGATTCTATCCTTTAGTACTCTATTGTGATGGAATGAATAGACCATCCTACATCCACCTCAATTGGGTAAAAAGGGTACTTAGTCTATTATCATCTAAATTATTTCCAAAAAATATAGAGTGCTATCTTAAAATAATACATCAAATAAAACTATTGCATTATAAAAAAAATATAGAAATAATCAAAATTAGCATGCATTTTCTACAACCAATGTAATTTTGTAAATCTAAATTTAAAAAGCTATATATCATAATCTAAACTAAATTAATTACAAAAATGATAAAATTAATAGTCTATAGTCACTAATGGTAACATTAATCAATATTGCCATTATAATGTCCATTAGGGTAGAGTGGGATGTAGCATCCTTCCCCTCTTGGAAGACTCATCATATCAATTACATTATTAAAACAAACATATTATAAATGTCATAATTTCAACACATTCAATCAAATAAATGAGGAAAAAAATTATGAAACTCCTTGTAATTATATTAAATAGCACTATATTTTGAATATTAGTCCCACTGGACCTTATGTTGAGCCACCTCTCTATTAAGCAAGCTAAGATTATGAGTTTCAAGTATTATGAGGGAATATATTATTACCACTCCTAAGTACACCACTTATAAATAATTATAATCAAGCACATGTGAATGATTAGCCACATATTTCTTCAAATAATATACATGAAAAACATTATGAATTTTCATGAATTTGAGCAAGTGTTAGTGGTAAAGCAAGTCTGTATGTAACATGGTTAATAACGTATAGAACCTCAAAGGTCCTACACATTTGAGTGATAATTTGGATGATTTTGAAATTTTAATTGATCATTTTAACATGTGAAAAACTTCATATTTTGATGAGAATTGCCTTACTTTCCTTTTTATAATAGCATAGTGTTTCTGCCTATCATTGGCTTTAGCCAACCTTTTTTAAAATCCTTACATGTTATTCCATTTCAACAATCATTTCAAGCCCAAATATTACTCTATCTTCTAACTTGTCCCAACTATTAGGTGTTCACATTTTTTCCATATAAAGCCTTAAACAGTGCCATTTTTAGTGTTGAGTGTGTAGACATCCAATTCCTATAACTATTGTGTTGAAATTGTGAATCTAATCAATATTATATGAAAATGCACAATCTAGGCCAAAATCAGCTATAAATGCACTAAATGCTAATTTAAGCTATTATATCCCTGAATGGGCAATGTATTTTATGTGATTTTTATCTTTTCTTAAATCACTTTGATTCAAATTATGAGCATACAAAATGATGCTCTGGACCACTAAATTCTTCTAATTTGATATTAAATGTCACATGCATGTGTTATTTTACATCCATAATGCCCTAATTGGGGTATTGTTCAATATGAAATTGACACCTTCTAATTATACTCTAGTCAAATTATGACTCAATAAAATGAAATTTTTGACTAGGTTGATTAACCATGCAATAGATTTATAAAGAATTATATAAAATTAAGAAAACCCATCTAAGCAAATTAAACCAAATCAAGAACCTAAGTGAAAAATCCATGAAGTTATTAAAAATCTATTAATTGGAAATTCATTCCTCAAATCTACATCACCCTATGAGATCATCAGTGGGGTGGCATCCATAATCCGCTAATGGAATAAATATTAGGATTAAGCCCTCCCATGCCTCATTAATTCCCCATTATTCAAAATATTAATGGTAATATTTATGCCTTGTCCCTCCAAAATTGAATTGATCCATGGCCACACATATTGATCTCAAGATGGATGGTCATGGTTGATTCTAATTTTTTTTATTAATCTATAAATAAGCAACCCAATACCACCATTTTTAATCTTAATTCATACAAACTTATTATGCAAAAATTACCATAGACAAGCTTCACCTATTTTACACAAATTGACAAATCATGTGAGCCTAAGCCATTGGTGCACTAGGAAATGATGGAGGAGCATGATACACTTCATTTATAAAGACTTAGAGCACCAAATATATGGAAAATAATGCTTCTTGGCCAATCTTGGAAGGAGGGATGCTACTTACAAGGTTTGATGGTATATTCCTTTCTTAAATATCTCTTATATTTTTTTATCAACAACCCTTGAGGGAGTAGGCTTAGCATGTTGTGTCCTCTATGATTATTTTGGGTTTTTATCTACTAATGCATGGACTAACTTGTTTTTTATTCTTACTCTAAATTTTGGCATGCTTGATGGGACCATGCATCCCACACAACCAAGGAGATTACTATGCAACTCTTGGTTTTGTTAATGGATGCTTAACAATCTTTAAAATTCAAGTTTTAACTTCATTTTTAATGTATTTTTGTTTTTTGAGTGACACATTGCTTACACAAAGACTAGCACAATTCTCTCAAACTAACATCAATCCCTGTGTGAAGATTTAAAACCATTGGAAATGCTATAGGGGATTTTTTATATGAAGAAGATAGTACAAAAAGTCACCATAGAGCCTAAATGAAACTTGATTAATTATAACAATCCATCTAGTTGTACTTATAATAATGCATATTCTTTTAAAGTAAATGTTGAACATTCATTCAACCAAATGGTCTCTTCTCTTGTTATCTTTCAGTAGCTATAATACTTTAACCAGTCATATAATCAACATTTTCAAGAAATAACCATTCCAACATTCTAATACTATAGTAACAGAATATAAAGTATGATATAGAAATTTCACTAACCTGGTTGTGCTTTAAGGTTTACTTGTGTAGGGTTTCGGGGTCCCTTCAAAACCTATTTTTACCTTAATCTAAAACAATCTATCTAGTTGTACTTATAATAATGAATATTTTTTTAAAGTAAATGTTGAACATTCATTCAACCAAGTTAACCCTAAACTAGCCAAATAATCTAAACTCGATTCCCCACCACTTTATTGGGCAACCTACATATCCACTCCTTAAAATCAGGTTTTGATGTAGTTCTCCTTTCACTTATGATGGTCTTCTCCACAAGATGTCATCATCAAAGGGATTGGCACTCTAAAACAAATAGGAAACAAACTACTCATGATATAAATGGGATTCTAAAGCTATGGTCTACAATTGCATAGCTAAGTGACATATTCAAGTATAATACCTTAATAATCTAAGTTTATGTGCTCACTTGAGTAATCTCACATAAAAACCTAGATAATAATAATGATGAAGGAATCCACATTCCTTATTCTATGGATAATCACATGTTAG